>BMAC01001592.1:33295-50710 GCA_014905375.1 Phtheirospermum japonicum
GGGCGTTTGAGGAGGACAATCTCTGTACGGGCGCTGTGTGCGCTCTTTACAGACAAGTGTACTCCAGAATCTACACAAGCTTAATTATTCATAAAATGGCCCCTTAATTATATAATTATTGCTAAATTGGACCCTATTAATTGATTATTCCTAAATTGAATCCTAATTATGTAATAATTACTAAATTGACCCCTAATTAATTGATTATTCCTAATTTGAACCCTAATTATGTAATAATTACTAAATTGACCCCTAATTATCTAATTATTACTAAATTGGCCCTAATTGTATAATTATTGCTAAATTGGCCCCTATTAATTGATTATTCCTAAATTGAATCCTAATTATGTAATAATTACTAAATTGACCCCTATTAATTGATTATTCCTAAATTGAATCCTAATTATGTAATAATTACTAAAATGGCCCTAATTAATTGATTGTTCCTAATTTGATCCCTACTTTATGTAATTATTACTAAATTGAACCCTAATTATGTAATTATTACTAAATTGGACTCTAATTAATTGATTGTTCCTAAATGAAACCCTAATTTAAAATTAAACTTAAATTAAATACTAATTACAAATTATAACCCAAATTATTACATAATTTTAAGTTATACCTAAATAAAATGCTAATTTCAAATTAAACCTAAATTAAACCCTAATTATAAATTATACCCTAAATTATTACATAATTTTAAGTTATACCCTCAATGAAACCCTAATTTCAAATTAAACCTCATTAAACTATAATTATAAATTATACCCTAAATTATTATATTATTTTGATTTTTACCCTAAATGAAACCCTAATTTCAAATTAAACCTCAATTAAATTATAATTGAAGAATATTATAAATTATACACTAAGTAAATCCTAATTAGGTAATTATGGCTAATTGAATCATAATTATATAATTAATTATAATAAACTCATACTTTAACCCTAACTTTGTAATTAATTTCTAATGAACCCAATTTTCAACCCTAATCCTTAAACAAACACTAAACTCTAACCTTTAAAATCAATTATATAACAATTACTAAACAACAAACATATAAAAAATATACAAACAAATACAAATATACATAAAATAATCTAAAATAAAAAATGAAAATCGAAAGTGGAGGTGGTGGTGGACCTTGGATCGGCGCCGGAAGTGGAGGCAGGCGGTGGTGGACCTTGGAGCGGCCGCCTTGGGCTGGGCTTCAACCGGAGGCCGGCGGTCGGGCTGCGGTGGGCTGTGGCGGGCGGTCGGCTGTGGGCTGGCGGTGACGGTGGCGGGGGGCGCAATTTTTTGGCCGCTCTTTCTCTTCTCTCTGGACAGACTGACGCGGAGGGAAGGAAGACGCAGATTTTAGGTTAAATTCCTGACGGCCATTGGCCGTCAGGACTAGCGGGCCTTTATTTTTTTTTATTAAAAATAGTATCCTGACGGCCATGACCGTCAGGAGTAGCGAAATTATTTTTTTTTAATTAAAAATTATATCCTGGCGGCCTCGACCGTCAGGATCCTGACGGCCAAACCCGTCAGCGATGCTAATTTTATATACTGACGGGTATGGCCGTCAGTATAATTAAGCGGGATAAACTCCCGCTTTTTTCCTGGCGGGTTACTGGCGGCCTATAATGCTGACGGCCTAAGCCGTCAGCATAGCCGCCAGCAAAGTCGGCTGCCAGGAAGACCGTCAGAAATGCTGGCGGCTTTTTGGCCGCCAGTAAATCCGCCAGGACAGTCGGATTTTTTTGTAGTGAATGATGATCCAAACAAAACTTCTAGACGACTTAGTTAGACGAACTCAATATATAAAGAACATTCACTTGAACTCAACAAATTATTAACTTTATACAAAGCTTTGATGAAATTCCTTCCATTCCGAATCACTCGATTAAGCTTAAGATTTATCCACGTGCTTATCTCAATGGCTTAATCAATTTATCTCATCTTTATTAGTCGACAACTGGACCATACTCAACTACTATATCGAATATGTCTCTTGCATTGGCCAGTGACTTTAGTCGACCTAATATAGAGATTATGAGTGATCTCTATAGAAATCCCAATCGAGGAATGAATTCTTTCTTGACTCAACTACCACCTTCATTTACATCATGATATACTGTTAAACAACAGTACAAGCCACAGCGACCTGAAGGGAGTAGGTCGCGGGACCTCGAAATGATGTGGCGACCTGATAGCTATAGGTCTCTCAACTGGCGACCCAACAGATCCAGGTCGCATGGATTACAACCTGATAGATTCAAGTCAAGAGAGTACCGATCTGAAAGGTCTCAGCATCAGGAGCCTACAGGACATCAGATGACGACAGCCCTAAATTAGTACAATTCAGTCTGCTACAGTTGTCCATTGCACTGTAGCAATGTGAACCACAAGTTTATATCATACCGTTATTATATGTACTGTGCTAAATCTGACCGTAGGATCTAGGGCGACACTAGGCATCTGTATTGTTATAAATAGCCATGTAATTCATTAATGTATGGTATGCAGAATATTACTGAGTATACACGCAATACATTCTCAGCTTTTCATAGCTCATTTTTATAATACCAGCTCGCCATGAGCTCGCAGTTTTTTTTTCATGGTATCAGAGCAGGTTTGAGGGCCTGACTCTGTTCTTCTTTACAAAATGTCTCACATTAGCTCTTCCTCCTCAACCCAAAATTCCTCACCTCTACCACAGATCGTGTATCCCCAAAGTCAGCTCATTTCAACCAAGTTAGATGAAAATAATTATTTAATCTGGAGACAAAAAGCCCTGACGACCATCAAAGGCTATGGTCTTGAAGCGTTCATCAAGAAGGGATCTGCAGCGCCACCATAATTTTTAGCCGATGAAGAAAATCAGATAAATCTCCTCTTCTCTGCATGGGAAAGGTAAGATCAAATCTTAGCCTCATGGATTCTATCCTCTTTAAGTGAGAGTATTCTTGTTCTAACTGTTGGCTTCAATACATCTGAAGAAATATGGTCTGCTCTTGAGAATAATTTTGCCACACAGTCTCAAGCCAAAGTAATGCAGTATAGGATTATGTTGCAATCCTTGAGAAAGAATGCACTGTCTATGAAAGAGTATTTGGGAAAGATGAAATCTTATTGTGATGTTTTAGCTTCCGCGGGGAACAAGATCTCCGAGAAAGACCAAATCTTGCACATTTTGGCCGGACTAGGAAGCGAGTACGACTCAGTGATGGTTAACGTGACGTCCAGGCCGCAGCCCTACACGATAGCCGAGCTGCATGCTCTTTTGCTCAGCTACGAGGCCAGATTAGAAACCAACAACAGCAATACCTCGTATGTCAATACGGAAGGGTCCCAGCCATCCATCAATGATGCTACACAGGTCAACACTGCAAGAGTCAACAACGATTACCAACAGAACAGAGGATTTTCAAGAGGTCGCGGAGGAGGAAGAAACAGCTTCAGAGGAAGTAGAGGAAGAAGAAGAGGTCACGGAGGAAGGATGAATGGAGGAGATAGAGTTGTCTGCCAGATCTGCTATATTTCTGGACACACAGCAGATAGGTGCTGGTACAGGAATGAAAACTCCTACAGTAACACTCAATCTGTCCAGCAGTCAGTTCGAAACCCTTCGCTGCATATGGCACAATTTGGGAATGCTGGAAGCGTGAGCTCGCATTCGGAATATGATACTAATACTCTCTGGTTTCCTGACTCTGGAGCAACTGCGCACGTAATAAACGATCTCGCGAACCTGAATGTGGCCTCTGAATATTCTGGAGGGAACATGATCCAAATGGGAAATGGAGCTGGAGTGAACATTGCCCACATTGGTAACTCTTTTCTCAAAACTCCTCTCACTTCTAAGACCTTTTTACTCAAAAATCTACTTCATGTTCCCTCAATCACTAAAAATTTGCTCAGCGTTTCCAATTTTGCCTCTGATAATAATGTCTTTTTTGAATTCCATCCTTCTTATTGTCTCATTAAGGATCAAACCACCAAGGCCATCTTACTCAAAGGGACAGTTAAAGATGGACTATATCATTTTCATCTACATACCACAAAGCGAGCTGATTATCATCCCTCATCTGCACCACCTTTTGTCATGCTACCTGCTCAGACTTCTTTCGTTTCAAGTTCTCAGAATAAAGAGCCTGTTTCTGATCTATGGCATTCTAGATTAGGTCAATCTAGTCAAGATGTAATAGATAAGGCTCTGAAAAGCTGTAATATCCCTTATAACAGCATTAATAAAAGTTTGTCTTTATGTTCAGCTTGTATGTTAGCAAAGAGTCACAAACTCCCATTTCCTAATTCTCTTTTTGTTAGTTCCCAAACACTTGAGCTCATCCACTCCGACCTCTGGGGACCTGCCCCTATCAAATCACCGAATGGTTTTCTTTACTACGTGAATTTTATCGATCACTTCAGTAGATATACATGGATTTATCTTCTCAAATCCAAATCTGAAGTTTCAGATGCTTTTGTCCATTTTAGAAATCTTGTTGAAAATCAATTAAACTACAAAATCAAAAATTTTCAATCCAATGGGGGAACTTAATATAAACCTATTGCTAAGGTTTTTCAAGACAGTGGTATAAATCATAGGATATCTTGCCCTTACACACCAGAACAGAATGGTGTGTCTGAAAGAAGCATAGGCACATCGTGGAGATGGGATTGTCCCTGCTCGCTCACTCAAACATACCTCTCAAATTCTGGGATGATGCTTTCACTACCTCTGCCTACATTATTAACAGAATTCCCTACAAAGCAAATCTTTAAAAAAACTCCCCTTGAGTGTCTCTTCAATCAGCGACCTGATTATAACTTTCTTAAGGTTTTTGGCTGTCTCTGCTATCCGCATATCAGACCCTATAATTCCCATAAACTTCAATACAGGTCGCTTCCATGTACTTTCCTTGGTTACAGCACTCAGTATAAAGGTTACAAAATTCTGTTACCATCTGGGAAGGTGATAATWTCCAGAAATGTTGTMTTCAGCGAGCATGAATTTCCATACAGGTCCAAAAAGGTCGCTAACTCTCCACACTATAGTTTGTCGCCTCTACCACCCACACATTCGCAACCACCTCAATATCATACTCTTCCCTTTCCATCCTCTCAATCAGACACACCATCCACACCTCTGAACGATGTTCCCACATCTCAGGTCGCACCGCCTAACTATGCTCCTCTTTCCCACCATTCACCTCCGCGAAGTGACTGCAGCTCGTCTCAAGGCTCTAACTCTACAGTTCCTCTCGTTGTTCAATTGCCACCTCTTTCCCCTGCTCATTGTGGACCCTCTCAACCATGTCCACCCCAAAATTTCCATCCCATGCTGACCAGGTCCAAGGCTGGTATTCACAAGCCTAAGATACTATCAGCTGAGGTCATCAATGAAGATGATGAACCATTGAATGCTCACCAAGCCCTTCAGATTGGAGTTTYGAAACAAGCTATGCAGGCTGAATACAATYCACTTATTATAAATCGCACTTGGACATTAGTTCCAGCACCTGAGGGGAGAAACATAATTGGTTGCAGATGGGTGTTTAAAACCAAGAGAAACACCGATGGATCAGTTTCTAGACACAAAGCGCATTTGGTTGCTCAAGGTTTCTCTCAGCGAGCTGGTTTCGATTTCTCTGAAACGTTCAGCCCGGTTGTCAAACCGACAACAATAAGGATAATCTTAAGCATTGTAGTTTCTTGTGGATGGAATGTTAAGCATCTTGATATTAATAATGCATTCCTACATGGCGACCTGCAGGAAGTTATTTACATGAGACAGCCTCCCGGTTTTGAACAAAAAGACAAACAACTTGTATGCAAACTCACCAAAGCCATTTATGGGCTTAAACAGGCCTCTAGAGCATGGTTTGTCAAGATTCAAGGAATACTCCAAGGTCTTGGATTTACAGGTTCAAAAGCTGATGCTTCCCTTTTTTACAGGTTAAAGAATGGATCAAGAATTTATCTCCTCGTTTATGTAGATGACATACTGATCACAGGGAGCGATGAGAACGAGGTCGCTTCGGTAGTTACCAACTTAAAGAAGGTTCTATCGCTAAAGGAACTGGGTAATGTTAAACAGTTTTTTGGAATCCATTTTACCTCATCCAATGATGAAATGCATTTGAGTCAAGGGAAATACATAAGAGAGCTCCTCTAGAGAGATAATATGCTATCATGTAAGCCAGTCCCAACTCCAATGATCACTTCAAATAACCTATCCAGATTCAAGGGGAGCAGCGCGGGCATAAACCCTACTCTTTATAGAAGCCTAGTCGGAGGTCTGCAGTATGTCACTATTATGCGGCTTAAAATATCATTCAGTGTTAACAAGGTTAGCCAATCCATGGCTAATCCATTAAATACGAGCTGGCGAGCACTGAAGCGAATTTTGAGATATTTGGCAGGCACTATTGACCATGGGTTGAGAATAACAAAAGCACAAAAATTTCATCTGACTGGTTTTTCGGACTCATATTGGGCTGCCGACCTCGATGATAGGAAGTCCATCAGTGGCTCATGTGTTTATCTTGGCAATAATCTTGTGTCCTGGAGTTCTAAGAAACAGGGATTTGTGTCGAGGTCGAGCACGGAGGCAGAATACAGGAGCTTGGCGAACACTGTGGCAGAAATGACCTGGATAGGCTATCTGTTCAAGGAATTGAAGATTGGATCAGCTCGCACACCTACCGTATGGGTAGATAATCTCAGCACGATTGCTCTGGCATCAAATCCTGTCCTGCATGCAAGAACCAAGCACATCGAACTTGATCTTCATTTCGTTAGAGACAAGATTCTTTCACAACAGCTCGCAGTACAACATGTTCCTTCTTCAGAACAGATAGTTGATATTCTGACTAAACCTTTGAGCGAGCAATTCTTCACCAAGCTCAGAGATAGATTGAGAATCTTATCCAAGAGCTCGTTCGAACTGAGGGGCCGTGTTAAACAACAGTACAAGCCACATCGACCTGAAGGGAGTAGGTCGCGGGACTTCGAAACGATGTGGCGACCTGATAGCTTATAGGTCGCTCAACTGGCGACCCAACAGATCCAGGTTGCACGGATTACAACCTGATAGATTCAAGTCAAGTGAGTACCGACCTGATAGGTCTCAGCATCAGGAGCCTACAGGATGTCAGATGACGACAGCCCTAAATTAGTACAGTTCAGTATGCTACAGCTGTCCATTGTACTGTAGCAATGTGAACCACAAGTTTATATCATACCGTTATTATATGTATTGTGCTAAATCTGACCGTAGGATCTAGGGCYACACTAGTCATCTGTATTGCTATAAATAGCCATGTAATTCATTAATGTATGGAATGCAGAATATTACTGAGTATACACGCAATACATTCTCAACTTTCCATAGCTCGTTTTTATAATACCAGCTCGCCATGAGCTCGCAGTTTTTCTTTCATATACCCAACACAAGCCATATCTACTGATTTGTACATATTTGTATGTGATTTTCATGTGTTTTTGCATCGTTTGTTGTGTGCTTTTAGGGTGTTTAGGTTTATCTTTTTATCGTTTTTCTTCCTTTTGATGTTTTTCGTCTCGTTTAGTGATTAATGTATTTTTAATTTATTTTATATGAAATAATCTAATTTTGTTTTATTTTAGTATTATAGCTCGAGACGACGAAGATTGGACGAGCAATGTACTGTGATGACACTGGGTTACCCAGTGTCCGAGTCATGCCGACACTAGCTGCCGACGCCCGCAACTGTGCCTGCGTCGATCGACGCACCGTCGACTCTAGGTCGACGCTCAGCTTCAGTAGCATCGATCATAATTCCGTCGATCGACGCATTGCCTGGTCGACGCGAGCAGCCTGCGCCCGCGTCGATCGACGCACCGTCGACTCTCCAGCAGTTTGAGCGGTTACTTTCAGAAAATCTATAAAAGGCCGGTGGTTTTATTCATTTGAGGGTGCTGGGACGAGGGGGAAAGGTCCAGAATAATGTAGAGAGCCCTCGATTCATGCCCCGTTCGATTCATGTAAGATTAGCATTTAATAATTTGTAGTTTTGTCGTTTCTATGCCGTCCGACATTCAAGACCGCTTCTCGACGCTGAAGTTTGTTGGATGGCTGATGCTTTTCTAGATTGTAGGTTTTTATGCACCTTTTTATTTGCTTTATGTATTTGGATTTGACTATCGTCGGATGTTGAAGTTGAACTTCAGTTTCGTTAATTTAGTTTCCCTTGTTCTTCTTATTTTCAGTTTGCTTAGTAGTTGTTTAGATGCATGATAATTCTCATGCTTTTAATTGCTGAAATTATGCTTTTGAATATGATGATGCTTGTTGGCTAAGTTTATCGGTCTAGTGTGCTTAGGGTCATTTAGAACTATCGAGATTGACAACCCCGATCGTGGAGACGATTCCGGTGCACTAGACCCTTGCTTTTATTAATCGTTTTAAAGCTTTTAAATTTTATTACTCGTAGATGTTAGAACACCTCAAACTCTATTTGATCGAGTGTTTAGTTTAGTTTTTATTTTCTTTTCTATGTATGTAAAATCGAACACCGAAATAGTTTCCGATTAGTCTTCCTTGTGATTTGACTCGAGTCAGCTTATCGCCTACAATAGCTCTGTTCTCTTGCGGATGAGCTTTTTATTTTTAAAGCGAAAAAGTTTGATTCAAACCCCGTAAAGGAGTGCAAGCATTTGTCATGGTCAAACTACATCACTCAGTAAACAAGGCGCGTATTGAACTCAAGTCAAAGGATTATCACTCGCTTTATACATTGATAAGTTTATAGACATACAATAAATAGTTTATCAGTAAAATTTACCAATACTCCCTAAAGTATCAATGTGTCCATATCGAATAGCAATTATTCGCAGTCATGAGACTAACTGCATTCTCTAAGAATGTGATGCAGACCACATGCCGACATATATTATATTATTAATATCCCAATCTTGATAAACATTAGTCGGGGCTACTTTAAGAGTAATGTTCTATCACTGAGATCTCACCATATCAATGACAACATTAACTCACAGTAACATTTATATGAATAATTGCAAACAATCAAAACAATAATTCAATAAATGCATTGTCATATATATAATGATATATATAATAATTATGATCAAGTATAACGTCTTTAAATCTGATTGTCTCTAGGACATGTATACTTTCAATCTCCCACTTGGACTAGAGTCAAGCACCTACATATCTAATATTCAGGTTTACAAAATGATCATCATGTTACCCAGAACATGATGGCTTGGAACACACTCTATTTGAATCTCTGCTATTTCCACTATCTCCCTGATGAAAGTGGTAGCGTCTTAGTACATGTTTGTTGATATTCGTGGATCTCAGTTCCTTTGCTAGCGCAATAGCACTAGTGTTGTCATAATACAACGATATTGATGCTAGGAACTACCCCTAAATCCTTAAGAATTTGTTTATCAAAATAGCTTCTTTAACTTCCTCTTATGAAGCAATGTACTCAAGTTCGATTTACCAAATCAGTGGTAGTAGTTTGATTGGAACCATTCTAACTTACTACCCTATTATTGAAAATGAAGGCATATCAGATTATGAATTATATTCATCATGGTCTGTTTGGAAACTAGTATCAGTGTACGCAGTAACTATCAGTTCCTTTTGTCCACCATAGACTAATAGATATTCTTTAGTTCTCTTTGACTAAGATACTTAAGAATACTCTTGACTGCTTTCCAATGTTCTTCCCCAGGATTCTGCTGAAATCTACCAGTCATGCTAAGTGTATCGGCCACATCTGTCCTTATACAAATCATGGTATACATGATAGATCCTAATTGCTGAAGTGTATGAGATCCTTTTCATGCACTCAGGTTCCTAATCAGTAGAAGGAACATCCTTCTTTAATAACTTGATACCATGACTCATTGGAATATATCCCCTGCTGGAATTTTCCATAGAGAATCGTCTTAACACTTTATCTATGTAAATGGATTGTGAAAGCCCCAATATTCTATTAGGTCTATCCTGGTAGGTCCTAATTCCAAGAATATAACAGGCTTCACCCAAGTCCTTCATCAAGAAGGTGATGGACAACCAATCTTTTACTTGTTGCATGACAAGGGTATGGTTTCCAATTATTAATATGTCATCAACATGTATAATAATAAAAACAATACTCCCTCTAGTGCGTTTACTATAAACGCATAGTTCTTCTTTGTTTCTGAAAAAATCAAATGATTTGATTTCTTTTTCAAAACAAATGGTCCAACTTCTAGAGGCTTGCTTATTAAGTCCATAAATGGACTTTTGTAGCTTTCATACAACTTTTTGTTTCAATTCAGATGTAAAACCCTCTGGTTGTATCATATACACTTCCTCGGTCAAGTCACCATTGAGGAAAGCAGTTTTAAAATCCATCTTCTAAATATGGTAATCATAGTATGCAGCTATAGCAAGTAAAATCCTAATGGACTTGATTTTCGCAACTGGATAAAAGGTTTCATCATAGTCAATTTTTTCTCATTGACTATAACCTTTTTCTACCAACTAGCCTTGTAGGTTTTTACCTTTCTATTTGCATCGGTCTTCTTCTTGAATACTCATTTGCATCCAATGGGTATAAACCCAACTGGCAAGTCAACTAAGTTTTAAACTTGATTTGTGTACATCGAGTCCATTTTTAATCTCATGGCTTCAAGACACCTCTTTGAGTTAATGTCTAACATAGCCTCAGTGTAAGTTCTAGGTTAATCGTCGTCCGGAATTTCTACATCACCTTGACCCTCTACAAGGAGGTTTAGTCTTTCCGATCGCTGATGAGTCCTAGTAGACTTACGAAGTTGGTTATCATGCGTTTGAGTGATTTGAGTGTTCTGATCATGAGAAGGTTCTTCTGTGCTGGATGGTTTAGCATTTTGAGATCTCTCAGAAGTGTCATCAACATGAACTTCCTGAGGAGGGAGTTATGCAACCATTGATTGGTCTTCCATCGGTTGCGATGATAAATTTTGCATTACTGCATCAATTTTACCAATGCTCCCACTGGATAAAGATTATCCTCTAAGTGACAAATCATCACCATAGGAATGACCAGAAGCTCTCATTGAATTCTTGTATAGGTCATCAAACAAGTTTTCAACCTCCATGTCACTTTGTGGTTCTTTAATTTCTTCAAGTTCTACCTTATTTTGACTCATTTCTTTATAGACATAGTCTTCCTCAAGGAGATTCGCTTGCCTCTAACAATGACCTTATGTTCTCCAGGAAGATAGAAATAGTATCCTCGTGTTTCTTTAGGATACCCCACAAAATAAAATTTCTCACTTTTAGATTCCAACTTATCAGTAAGCATCTTCTTTACATATGCGAGGCAACCCCAAGTTCGCATGTGCGTAAGTGCTGGCTTCTTGCCATGCCATAACTCATATGGAGTTTTATCTACTAACTTCGATGGAACTCTATTAAGAATATAGATTGAGTTCAATAAAGCATAACCCCATAGGTATTTCGGAAGATATGAGAAACTCATTATGGATCTAACCATATCTAATAAGGTTTGATTTCTCCTTTCAGAAACACCATTAAAGTGTGGTGTTCTAGGAGGCGTCCATTGCAATTGGAATCTCCTTAAACTTCTCAAAATCCTCTGACTTGTGCTACAAAATATACACATGTTCAAACCTAGAGAAGTCATCAGTAAAAGTAATGAAGTATGAATAATTGCCTCTAGCTTGAGTAGGGAAAGGTTCGCATACATCTGTATGAACCAGCTCAAGCACCTCTTTTGCTTGTATGCCTTTCCCATAAAATGGCTTGTTGGTCATTTTTCATTTGATACAAGATTCACATTGTCCATAAAACTCAAAATTAAATGGTGTTAAGTAGTCTAACTTTCTTAACCTTTCGATTCTTGTTTCATTTACGTGACCAAGCCTACAATGCCATAAATATGTGGGATTATTAATATTACTTAACTTTATACATTTATTTTGCACATTGAGAATGTCACGACTACAATCAAGAACATATAAACCATTCACAAGAGAAGAGTTTCCATAAACAACACCATTATGCGTAAATAAACAATTATTATAGTAAAATGGAAGGAAAACCATTCAATGTCTAACATCGGAATGGAAACAATATTCTTGGTAATCGATGGAACAAAATAACAATTATATAAATAAAGTATATGACCCAAGGGTAAATTTAATCTATAAGTCCCTACACGTTCGACATCAACCTTTGCTCCATTTTCTACGCGCAGGCAAACTTCCCAAGTCTAACCATCCTACTATCACTTAGCCCCTGCACATTATTACAAATTTGTGAGCCACATTCGGTATCAAATACCCAACAGTGAGAGTTATTAATAGACATATTTATCTCAACGACATACATACCTGAGGAGCCGGAAACATCTAATGTTTTCCACTTCTCACAGTCTCTCTTCCAATGTCCCTTTTCTTTGCAATATAAGCACACACCTTTAGACAATGTTGACTTCTTATGAGCACAACCTTTAGGCTTCAAAGCCGTAGGATTAGGCCCAACCTTAGTTTTCTTTTTCTTACCTTTTAGATTAGATCTGGCAGATGTACTCACCATGAGTACAACTTTGCCTTTTGAGGTGGAAGACTCATATGTCTTGAGCATGTTATGAAGCTCGGGAAGCTTCTCTTTCGTGTCGTTTATATTGTAATTCACAATGAGATTCTCAAATGAACTAGGAAGCAAGTTCAAGATCAAGTTGACTGAGATAGTTTTAGGTAGATTCGTTCCAATCAAAGCCAACCTCTCAATCAACCCTATCATCTTCAAGATATGCTTAGACACCTTTCCGCCATCATGAAGCTTGCACTTAAAGAGATCTTTAGCAGCTCATACTCCAGAGTTTGAGCTTGGGAAGCATAGAGACTCTTCAAATGCTCCAACATTTCATAAGGGGCCATGTCTTCATGCTACCTCTGCAATTCCGTCGTCATCACAGTTAGAATGACACACTGTGCCAAAGTTGCATCATCCTTATGTTTCCCATGAATATCCATGTCAAGCTTGGCATATTCAGAAGAATCTTTATCAGGAATCTCAAGAACAAGGTGTGTCTAATACACACTCAATCTTTTCTTGTCTCAGAACTAAACGCAGATTGCGCAACCAATCCATAAAGTTTGGTCCAAACAACATATTCGTTTCAACCAAGCATTTCAAATATAAATTTGACATCTTAACTATTCTAGAGAAAATAAATAGAGCGAGAATTAAAACTCTAATTCTAATTCATACGCACAATCATGTGTTAATTAACAAGGACTCTAAGAATTATCTCCCACTATTTTAACATACTCTATGACCCCATGGTAGAATACGGACTCATATCAAATATGATCACAGTGATCCAAGATCCATATTCATACTATTGCAGCCTCTGCTGGGGCTGATGACCACAATAGCATAACTACTAAGTCTCTAAACCAAATATAAACATTTATAACTCTTGGTCGATCGAATCTAATCCAACCTTACGCCCTTAGTTGATTCCGACACTAGGGCGACAAGAAAGAACTAAGCAAGTCAACCCCATTACACGACTGCATACATATGCATCTATGAGTAAGCCTTAACCTCATCGACCGGAGCAAACACTAGGGTGCAAAGACTCATGGACGAAAAAGGTTTCGTACTCACCTAGTTATAATGGACAGCGCGTTCATCCAAGATGAGACTCATATTTTATTTGGGGAACATTTATCGGGGTTTAACAATTAACAAGACCCAAATGAACAGTATACAATTATTGAGCAACGCCTAACCATAATTTATAAGCAAATGGCCCGACACCTTATGGAGGCCGCCTACCCAGACAATAATTGTGAAATCTATACTAAAAAAGTAATATACAAATCACATAGACAATTAGGACAAGTGGAGGAACAATTCCATAATTAAATTAAAATTCAAAATCTTAATTTAATACACATTATCAAGTAATGCAGTAATATAATAATAATCATGGGTTAATCATTTAAATTTAGAAAAATTAAATTCTAAATTTCATCTATTTTCTAAATTAGTTTAAAATGTTTAAATTTAGAAATTATTAAATTCTAAATTTAATTCTTATTTCTAAATAATTTTAAAATGTTTAAATTTAGAAATTATTAAATCCCAATTTTAAATCTTATTTATAAATAATCTTAAAATTGAACTAATTTAGAAATTATTTAAATTCTAAATTCAAAATTAATTTCTAAGATAATTTAAACTGTTTTTAAGCAAAAATATAATTTTCAGAAATTTTTGCATAGCAAACCAGCCCCTTAACAATTTTCCGAAAATCTTAGGGACCTTTCTGTAATTTTTGAAAAATTTAATAATTACAAAATTGCCATTCGGGACTTAAAACAATTTTCTCATCTTTATCCAAGTGCCTATCTCAATGACTTAATCAATTTATCTCATCTTTATTTGTCGGCAACTAGACCATCCTCCACTACTATATCGAATATGTCTCTTGCATTGGCCAATGACTTTAGTCGACCTAATATAGAGATTATGAGTGATCCCTCTCGGAATACCAATCAAAGAATGAATACTTTCTTGGCTCAACTACCACCTTCATTTACATCATGATATACCCAACACAAGCCATATCTACACCAAAAAAGTGTGCAAGCAATGTGCATGGTCAAAGTACATCACTTAATAAACAAGGTGCGTATTGACCTCAAGTCAAATGATTATCACACGCTTTATACACTAATAAGTATATAGACATACAATAAAGAGCTTATCGATAGGGTTTACCAATGCTCCCTAAAGTATCCATGTGTCCATCACGAATAACAATTATTCGTAGTCGTGAGACTAATTGCATTCTCTAAGAATGTGATGCAGACCACATGCTGACATATATCATATTATCAAATAATTATCAGTCGGGGCTATTTTAAGAGTAATGTTCTATCACTGACATCTCACCATATCAATGACAACATTAACTCACGGGAACATTTATATGAATAATTGCAAATAATCAAAACAACAATTCAATAAATGCATTGCCATATATATAACGATATATATAATAATTGTGATCAATTATAATGTCTTTAAATCTGATTATCTTTAGGACATTTATACTCTTGGAATGTTTTTAATTTAGAAAGGGAACTATGAATAGAAGCTTCCAGAACTATATACATACCTATATTTACTTAACCGAGAATCATATCAATCAGTGAGAAGTTTTATCCTTGATAATTTGTACTTTGTGAGATATATAAAAACCATTGGTGTAAATGGTGCTTATCCAAAAAAAAGTATATGATATACATAGACAACAAATGAAAGTATATATACTTTACGGATTAATAATTTCTTCAATTTGAATTGTGTATCCAACAAATATTAACGAACAAATATCCAACAGAATAATAATTTTAAAAAAAAAGATAGAGAGAAAGAGTGAGAGAAGACATATATCAAAGAGAGGGAGAAATGGGTAAGGGCTCCAAAAAATCGCATCCCTGACAAACCCATAAGCCACCTGATCATCAACGTCCAATTTCATCGTATTAATTTGACTCTCATACTTTCAACGCCCAAAAAATCATACATTCAACACCAAAAAATCAACTTTCAAAATTAAAGTTCAAGCCCCTTTCATTTAGGATTTGTGGCGTGAAGAAGAGTCGAGTATCTGATTTTAAAAAAAGTGCATCAAGAAGAAAGTTTATGATGCAAGAATAATCAACTTTCTCAACCTTTCTGCTAAAAAAGAAGTAACGGAGAGGAGAAATCCAGAAGATCATCTAAAATAAAATAATGAAAGTGTTTCAACCCAGAAAATGACCCGCGTTGAAAATGCCTTGAACCTTGAACACCTTCCGGATCTGCACCACAAACAAGAGTTAGAAAGGACTGATCGAAGAATTCTTAGCACTCTAAGAAATCTTCTCTGCAATAGTATGGAGTCGATTATAGAGCGGTAAGCTTTCCCGAGTCGTGTCTCTCGAGGATAGATATAATCGGCGGTCGGTGGTTTTATTTACTCTCTTGTTAAACTAAATTACACCAATGTACACTAAGAAAGCATTAAGTCATTGATTGGGTTTGAGTTTTATGCTAAAAATTTGAATTTAAAAGGAGACTTTAATTAAAATAATGAAAATGAGGGTTTAGGGTGTTCGGTTCGTCTCCACGATTAATCAGTTTTCGCCGAGCTCTTAATCCACGATTCGGGGTTGTCAATCCCAAATGTCGATCAAGTATTGAGGTCGTCAATCCCAATTCTCGACAAGCTCCGATTAATGGTTCTAAACGAACCTAAACCCTAAACCCCTGATTTCTAAACCAAATGCATCAAATAAAGCTTACAATTAAAAGATGATTCATGGAGGGAAATTCACAAGCATTTGAAATTGAAATTGGTCAAAGAGCATTAAAGGCAAAGAAGTCAAAATTATCAAAGAGGAAAGCTTCATACATTTTTTAAAGACTAAGAGCATGTCTAACTAAAAAGAGTAAAAAGCTTGAAAGAGCATCAATGGATATTTGCAAGAACAAGAACAAGAACAAACTAAAATATAGAAATTAGAAATTGAAGAACAAGCAAGAACAACAACACAAACTAAATCTAACAACCAACACAACAACAAATACAACAATCATCAATAACAACACAAGGAAAATTAAAGGAAAGGAAATTACCAATTGRATTCAAATCAAAGCTCCAAATKTTCAAACTACAAGCTCCACAAATGAAGGAGGTGTCACTCACTCCAACATTTGCTTCAAYAACAACTAAKTAATTACTAACTAACAACTAACTAGCTAAACTAAACTAGATTAACTACTAAACTAGCTAAACCACACTAAGCTAAGGATTATGAACTAGGGTTTAAATTACATGGAATGGTAAAGGCTTGGAGGAAATGGAGCAAGCCCCAAATTCCACCAAGGAAGGGGATATGGATAAGGTAGGAGAGATGGGCTTATTTATACAAAAACGTAGGGGCAAAATCGTCAAAATGGGATAAAATCACGAATCTGGACTGCGTCTCAGTCGATCGACTGGGGCAGTCGATCGACTAAGGTCCAGTCGATCGACTGCTTTCAAAATCGGCCAACCTCACTGGAACCAGTCGAAGGTCCAGTCGATCTGCGACAGTGATGACTGATATCGACATGCGCGTCACGCTGCTCGGTCTCCGGCGATTTTCTCGTTTCGCTCTAAACGTCCGCCGGTTGTCGCTCCTCGTTCGCGCTGTGTTCTCTTACTTTGCCCATTCCAATCCGAGTCGAGTGGGATGCTCCGAGCGTGCGCGGGACCGCTTGGTCATCCTACGGCCAAAAATACGAAAAAGGGTAAAAATGTACGAAAAATGACTAAAAGCCGCACAAAGGCAATAATAAACCTAAAACT
>BMAC01001592.1:51456-97173 GCA_014905375.1 Phtheirospermum japonicum
TTTTTTACAAATTGGGTTGCCTCCCAATAAGCGCTACTTTAACGTCTATAGCTCGACGATTATACAAAAGACTCTATCCGGGATCCAAGAAGAGGTGGCGATCGTGCCACGCCTTGGTGTTCTCGAGTAGACACACCGAGTGACAAAAATCACCAAGGCGGGAACGTCGGGCAAGCCGGAAGGTCGAACTATCGAGAGCGCAGACTTGCTTCGGTGGTCGGAAGAGGGAGTAGTCGACCACCCAAACGTGATCGTCCCAAAATGGGTCGACGTACTCCTTCGTCTCCCCAACCGTAACCTCCACTCTCTCCCCCACTACCTCTTCCACCTCCTCTTGATCAAGTATACAAATGGCATTGGGTGGTGGCAAAAGAGGCTCAAGTTTCTTCACATCCTCCAAAAACGGCACATCTTCATCATCCTCGCCAAAAGAAAGCGAACTCAACACTCCAAGTGCCTTTGGGGACTTCAAAAGTGACTCCCCCTAAATTTCCGCTACAACGTCTTCAAGAAGCAAGAGAGGGGTACTGTCAACTTCCGGCCCATTCTCCTCACCCTCTAACTCCACCTCCTTGCACACCTCCTTCAAAAGGTCGTCAAAGCTCGGATTGTCGTCAACGTCCGTGGGATCCACCACATCAAAGGTGGGAATCTCGTCAAAACGAGGTCTCTTAAGCTCTTCCACTTTGTTGGCAATTCCCTCTACTTGAGTCTCCATGCGAGCAAGGCATTCATCCAATTGTCGAATCACCTCCACAAGCTCGGATGAGAGAGGCTCAAAGTCCGGGAGTTGGGTCATAGACGAATCTTGAAAAAGTGAGGTGTAAGGGTCATCGTTCGGAGTATACGAATTTGAGGTGGGTAGGTCGTAAGCGTCGTAGCTCCAAGAATATGAATCGTGAATTGGTGGAGCATACGAGTCAAAGCTCGGGTAAGGAGAAGGTGGGGCGATTTGAGCATATGGATCGTCGAAACCCAGATCATAAAGATCTCGAGTCGGTGCATACAGATCCATGCTCGAGTTTTGGGGATATGAAGTCGGTGGAGAACAAGAAGGGCTTGGACCGGAATAATCGAAAGAGGGGGCCCATTCTTCACCGATCAAAGCGTACGGGTCATCGTAAGTCGAGGGGACCCGATAGCTTGGGGGAGTGGTGTACGGATTTGGATACTCGGGAGTTTGGATGTAAGGGATTGGATTGAAGATTTGGATATTAGGGTCCTCGTATGACAAACTAGCCCAATAGTTTGCCATCCTCGGCCGGATAAATCGAGCGGCGGAGGCATCCTTTGATCGTCATGAGTGTGGCGAGGGCATCGGGCTCCCCGAATGTGGACCTTGCAAACAAACCACTCAACAAAGGATTACGAGCATCGAAAGTAAAATAAAAATCTTAACTAACTACCAACTAAGATAACAAGAGAGACAATTAAAAACACCTTTTGCCTTAATCTATCCCCGGCAACGGCGCCAAAATTTGATCGAAGAATTCTTAGCACTCTAAGAAATCTTCTCCGCAATAGTACGGAGTCGATTAAAGAGCGGTGAGCTTTCCCGAGTCGTGTCTCTCGAGGATAGATATAATCGGCGGTCGGTGGTTTTATTTACTCTCTTGTTAAACTAAATTACACTAATGTACACTAAGAAAGCATTAAGTCATTGATTAGGTTTGAGTTTTATGCTAAAAATTTGAATTTAAAAAGGAGACTTTAATTAAAATAATGAAAATGAGGGTTTAGGGTGTTCGGTTCGTCTCCACGATTAATCGGTTTTCTCCGAGCTTTTAATCCACGATTCAGGGTTGTCAATCCCAAATGTCGATCAAGTATTGAGGTCGTCAATCCCAATTCTCGACAAGCTCCGATTAATGGTTCTAAACGAACCTAAACCCTAAACCCGTAATTACTAAACTAATTGCATCAAATTAAGCTTACAATTAAAAGATGATTCATGGAGGGAAATTCACAAGCATTTGAAATTGAAATTGGTCAAAGAGCATTAAATGCAAAGAAGTCAAAATTATCAAAGAGGAAAGCTTCATACATCTTTTAAAGACTAAGAGCATGTCTAACTAAAAAGAGTAAAAAGCTTGAAAGAGCATCAATGGAGATTTGCAAGAACAAGAACAAACTAAAATCTAGAAATTAGAAATTGAAGAACAAGCAAGAACAACAAACACAAACTAAATCTAACAACCAACACAACAACAATAACAACAATCATCAATAACAACACAAGGAAAATTAAAGGAAAGGAAATTACCAATTGCATTCAAATCAAAGCTCCAAATCTTCAAACTACAAGCTCCACAAATGAAGGAGGTGTCACTCACTCCAACATTTGCTTCAAGAACAACTAACTAATTACTAACTAACAACTAACTAGCTAAACTAAACTAGATTAACTACTAAACTAGCTAAACCACACTAAGCTAAGGATTATGAACTAGGGTTTAAATTACATGGAATGGTAAAGGCTTGGAGGAAATGGAGCAAGCCCCAAATTCCACCAAGGAAGGGGATATGGATAAGGTAGGAGAGCTGGGCTTATTTATACAAAAACGCAGGGGCAAAATCATCAAAAAGGGATAAAATCGCGAATCTGGACTGCGTCTCAGTCGATCGACTGGCAGTCGATCGACTAAGGTCCAGTCGATCGACTGCTTTCAAAATCGGCCAACCTCACTGGAACCAGTCGAAGGTCCAGTCGATCCTGGCTGATTCAGTCGATCGACTGGATATCATCGATCGAATGCAAGCCAGTCGATCGACTGGCTCGGCTGCTCCGGCTCGATTTTCTCGTTTCGCTCTAAACGTCCGCCGGTTGTCGCTCCTCGTTCGCGCTGTGTTCTCTTGCTTTTCCCATTCAAATCCGAGTCGAGTGGGATGCTCTGAGCGTGCGCGGGACCGCCTGGTCATCCTACGGCAAAAAATTCGAAAAAGGGTAAAAATGTACGAAAAATGACTAAAAGCCGCACAAAGGCAATAAAAACCTAAAACTAACAAATAGGCCAAAACGACTCCTAAAACCCGTCAATGCAAGCAAAACACACGCGAATGCGACACAAAAAGGTAACAAAAAATGCGTACAAAAAAGTACAAATCAAGGACCACCGGTGATTTTCCGGTGGAAACCTCTCCGATGCTTAAGTCAGTAAGCGTTTCAGGTCTTTTCCCAAAAAGAAAGTAAGAATGCTCAAGAGAATGACATACCTCTCTCAGTCTTTTGGCTGAGATATTTATAGCTTATTCCCGTGGGGATGCCAGCCGGGATCCCAGGGACACGTGCCGCGAATCATGAGCCGTTTGGGAAACAATTTCTGAACAAATGATCCCACTTGTTCCTTCTTAAGTAAGCCGAAGGCCAGGCCTCACCAAGCCGGCAAATCTTTTATTATTTTCAGTATTGCCTAGCCAGGAATACTTCTTAAGTGGGCAGATCGGCCCAGTCTCCCCATCCGCAATCACTACTGATTTCAGCTCTTTCCCAATTCATATTAATTCATAACTTTCTCCGAGGAATTTTGTAAATCAACTTTCTTCATATTAATTCTCAACTTTCTCCGAGGAATTTTGTAAATCAGGTACCTTTCTCATCCGTTACCCTTTTAATTTTTTGCAATGTCTTCCTCTCCAAAAACTGGGGCTAGCCTATCTCCGCCGTCTGTTATTCCTGAGGCGGCGGCTCTTTCTTCTCCGCCGCCTGTGATCCCAGAGGCAGTGGAGATTTCTTCTTCCCTCATGGTCACCATTCGAGAGGGAGCAGAGGTCCCGTCATCTTCGCCATCTGATCCTCCAGAGATAGCGGCGGCTCTCTCACCACCGCCTGCTTCTCCGGCAACAATTGCCACCTCCTCCACGGGAGGTGTAACATATCCTCCACCAATTCCCGATTACCCCAAAGTTACCTCTATCCTTAGCCAGCAGACCATAGACGAGATTCGCTATAAGTACAAAATTAAAGACCCTTTTGATCTCTATACCCCTCCGCCCTGCACTTTGGCCTGCCAAGCACCGGCAGGCCGGGTGACCTTCTATGTTGACCAGCTCCAGGCGGGTCTGCACCTGCCCGTTAACCCCATGATGCTGGAAATTGCCCAAATGTACAAAATTCCTATTTTCCAATTTTCCCCTAACTCTTTTAGGATTATGGTGTGTTATAACCTAGCCATGAACTATGCCGGCCAGGACCCAACAGCCCTGGTTTTCTACCAACTTTTCCAGGCGAAGAGCCTTCCCCCTGATTGCTTTTACCTTGCCGCCAGGTCTGGGGTCCATTTCATACACAAACTTCCGACTTCCAATAAATCCTGGCGCAAGAAATTCTTTTTTGTTCATTGCGCGGGGGATTGGGGTTTTGACCCCACCCCCATAGACGCCTTGCCCTCTTATCCACCCTTAACAGTGGCGGCCAGACCTTCCTGTATTCATAGAATCGTGGCGACTCTGAATGCGAATCATGTCAATGTGAACGACCTCCTCACCCCTTCAGTTTTAGAGACTTTTAATGAAACTTGCAAGATAGGTCCCCTGCCATCTAAGATTGGTAAAAAAGATTTCCCACTCTGTCCTTATTGCATCATGTTTTAACGTTTTATAGGTCTGACTTTCCCGTTCTCCTTTTTCAGAGGAGATGATGCGATTGTTGTTTGAAACTTCTGATAAAGAAGGTACAGCGGCTAATTCAATAGTGCCAGCTCAGGAAGCGGGTGCTTCCGCCACTCCTCAAGCCCAGGGTTCCCTTCCTGCTGTGCCGTCTGTCCGCCCCCAATCCATAAGGCATGTTATTTCCGACTCAGAGGAAGAGGAGGTACCCCTCACGAAAAGGCTTCGATCCGGACGGGGCCGGGGTGTAGTCATCTCAACCTATCCAGCTCCAGTGCCTGTCGCAGTTCCCTTGGTCCCTACCGTGCGCAGTTCTGGCCCTCCTCGACGAACTTCAGTTCTGAATTGCTCGGGTGATGTGGCAGTTCGCCATGTAAGCGGCCAGTGCACCCCCGAAGACCTGCGCAATCTAGAGCAGATGGGCGACCGGGAGATGCTAGAGTCGTGGTGCCAGGATGAAGCCCAGGTAAACTTTATATCACCAGCCTCTCTCCCCCTTTTCTTTTTTCACCTTTCAAGTCTTTAATAATTTTCTGATTCGTTCCCAGGCTGAGGCGAAGAGGGCACTTTTGGATATCAGGGCGACTCGGTCCTTAGGCCAGGCCAACCTTGCTAAGGAGGTTGAAGATCTCAAAGAGAAGGTGCTACGCCTCCGGGCCTTGTCTGAGGACAAGATAAAAGAGGTTAAGGAGTTGCAGGAGAAGGTAGGTATGATGGAGAAGGCCCAGAAGAAGATGCTTGAGGCAGCTCGGTCAGAAGCTCGGGACGAAGCTATCGCCGAGACGAGGAGTCTGGCAGATGAATCCATAGCCAAGGCTAAGGGTGAGTGGAAAGCAGAGTTCCTCAACTCGGAGGAGGGGTTGAGGCTGGTTCAGGTGGCAAGGGATGAGGCCAAGGAGGCCTTTTTGGGATCTAAAGCTCTTTTCTCCCTGCTCTTCCCCGAAGCTGTGGTGTACTACAACTATGGCTTGGATGAGCAGGCCAAGTGGGCCCTGGCCAATCCCGACGTCCCCTTTGACCGTAAAATTCCACTGAGAAGCCCTCCCGAGCCTACCTCCTTTTCTTATGACCCTGCCAAGGATCGCCTCCACACGATTGGGTCGGCAGAGTTCGCTGAACATCTTCATGATATTCTCTGTTCTCCTGAACCAGGTCAAACTGAGCCAGACCTGACCCTCTCCGTGGTCCCTCCTACTTCATATCCCTCCACAACCTTTGCAGGTCTGGGTGAGCTACCTGGGGGCGCGTCTCCGGGAGGTCTGTCCGAGGGTGCGGTGGACCAACTGTCAACAGAGCTGAGAGCAGACATGGAGGTTGACCCTTAGGGCGTATAGGTTTTTATATTGTCACAGACCTGTAGGATGCCTGTGTGGCTGGTCTGATTTATATTTCTGCTAAGCGTGTGTAATGCCGAACAAGTAAAAAGTTTTTTTAATGATGAATGATTTTCTTTTTGTCCGGTAGCGGCTCTTGAACTTTCTAGGGTTTCCTGAATATCCGGAAACCCTAGTACTTTTTGATTCCTCTCACGTGCCTCCTATTTCAATATATATTCGTATGCATGCTTTATCTTTTTTCATTATCCATCTGCAAAATGTCTTCATTTCCTCTGATCGAAGAACTTAATACGGTGAAGAGAAAGAACATTTCCCTGGTTGTGGAGAAATCCAAGCTCTCCGAATAGCTGGTCTCCCTCAAAGAAAAAATCGGTTCTCTTTATCGCCTTTTGGAGAGGAAAAGGCAGAAGAAGCGTCACTACAAGAGGGAATGGGCCGAACTCCGACAAGTCAACCGCCAGATACAAGAGGAAAAGGCGGATTTGGTTGACTCGGTGAACTGCTTGACCATTGCTGCTGGCGAAGCTCATGTTCTTGTCGGGCGGTCTGACCAATATCGCCGCCGTCTGCATGAGACAGAGCGGGAGCTTTGGCGCATTCTCCGAGCCTTAGCCTCCGACCGAAGGTCCCAGATAGGCGTCTGGGTTTTATCTTTATTTATTTCCTACCATTTTAATGTAATCAAAGTTGCCAACCCTCCGGGGAAGATGTGCAACCTACACTTGTTCTTGTTGAATGGTTAGTAATATATATGAACTTTGTGCCTTTCATGTGTGTCACAGTTTTACTTGAATAAGTTTTGAATCGGATCTTTTTTGCTTGCTCAAATCGCTCAAACTTGTGTTTTATGTCAGTGTCTTAGTAATTCAGCACTTACCTCATAAGATATCTTATTTCGGTTGTGTGGTCTAGCTGACGATTAGGTCAGGTAGACCGGTGCATTCGCCTTTAGCTTTGCTTGACTTGAGCTATCAATCAGGTCGGGGAAAATTGTTGGCAACCGTCCTGGCCAGACCTGGCTTTATCGATCAATCAGGTCGGGCGAAATCTAGGACATCGGTCCTTAGCCAATCCTGGCTTTAACCGACAATTAGGTCGGGCAAAATCTAGGACATCGGTCCTTAGTCAATCCTGGATTTAACCGACAATCAGGTCAGGCAAAATCTAGGACATCCGTCCTTAGCCAATCCTGGCTTTAACCGACAATCAGGTCGGGCAAAATCTAGGACATCCGTCCTTAGCCAATCCTGGCTTTAACCGACAATCAGGTCGGGAAAAATCTAGGACATCCGTCCTTAACCAATCTTGGCTTTATTCGTATATAAACTGGTGCATGGGATAAAACCTGCAATTTTATTCAAGAAAGACAAACAAGCATTTTTTTTTAAAAAAAATTACAACTACATATAAAATTTTCGTAAGTTAGTGATATTACAAGCGCGAGGAATCTCAGTCCCATCTAGCTCTTCCAGTTTATGAGCACCTCCTGCTAAGACCTGCATGACTCGAAACGGCCCTTGCCAAGATACATCCAGCTTTCCTTTTGCTTTTCCCAGGTCAGCTCTTCTTAAGACCAGGTCTCCTACCCGAAATCGCCTTTTGACTACGGATTTGTCATACATGGCCTTTATCCTTCCTTTAATATGCGCCATCCTTGCTACGGCTTGTTCTCTTTTCTCCTCGATCAAATCTAAAGCATCATGCCTCAACAGCTCATTCTGCTCTTCATTGAAATTCTGGATCCGGTGTGTTTCTAAGCTGACCTCTGCAGGTACTACAGCATCCATGCCGTACACCAGGCTAAAGGGGGTTTCACCTGTACTCTCCTTTGGATTTGTGCGATACGCCCAAAGGACTACACTCAGCTCTTCCACCCATTTGCCCCCAGATCTTTCTAAGCGCGACTTAAGTCCCAGGATAAGAATGCGGTTAGTTACTTTGACTTGACCATTCGCTTGTGGATGGTATACAGACGTGAAATGTTGTTGGATATTCATCTTAGTACACCAGGCCTTGATTTTGGCTCCCATAAATTGGGTTCCATTGTCTGATATCAATATCCTCGGCACACCAAAGCGAGAAACCACATCTTTCCATATGAATCCCATCACCACCTCTTCCGTTATCTTGGCCAAAGCTTCCGCCTCCACCCATTTGCTAAAGTAGTCTATGGCTACTATCAAAAATCTCTTTTGGGCAGGGGCCATTGGGAATGGGCCAACCAGATCAATCCCCCATTTCGCGAAAGGGCAGGGGGAACTCATTGTCACCAATTCTTCTACTGGCTGGTGAATCAGAGGGGCCATCTTCTGGCATTTTTCACACTTCCTGACAAAGGCTTCAGCCTCTTTCCTCAAAGAAGTCCAGAAGTAACCAGCTCTTAACACTTTACTGGCCAGAGCTCTGGCCCCCATATGATTACCACAACAGCCCTCATGGATTTCCCTAAGGACTTGGGCGCCCTCCTCCGAGCCTAGACACCGCAACAAGGGTCTTCCGAACTCGCGCCGAAACAGGATTCCTCCGATCAAACAAAAACGAGCAGACCTAATTTTTACCTTAGCTTTCTCTCTTCGATCCTCCGGCAGTTCGTCGTGTTGTAAATAAGCTGTAATAGGGGAACGCCAATCGTCAACTTCATATACCAAACAGACCTGTGCAGCACCGAACTCCGCATCTGCTCCAAGTAACATTATTGTCCTCTTGTCACAATCTGTAGCCGAGCTGGCTATTTTTGCTAAATAATCAGCTCTGGCATTCTCTTCCCGAGAAATCTGCAGTACCGTGCAGCCCTTCATGTCCTTAACCAGCTCTCTAGATTTAGCAAGATATTTTTGCATGTTCTCCTCCCGGGTTTCAAATTCACCACTGAAATGCTTGCAAACCAGCTGAGAATCCACCTTAGCACATACCCCCATTCTGCACCCAGATCTTTCACCATTTGGATCCCTCGCAAGAGGGCCTCATATTCAGCGACGTTATTGGAAAATGTATGATTCAAGCGTACAGCAAATTCGGTCGACACACCAGCTGGATCTATCAAGACAATGCCTGCTCCGCAGCCCTGATTACAGACCGAGCCATCTGTAAAAATGTTCCATTCTTTCAGTGCACCAGGAGGACCGGTCATTTCCTGCATAAAATCGGCTAAGGCCTGTGCTTTTATTGCTGTCCTCACCTCGAATGTAATGTCAAACTCACTGAGCTCTATTATCCACTTGACTAGCCGTCCAGATGCCTCTGGTTTGTCCATTATGGCCCTTAGTGGGAGGTTAGTTCTCACAACTATCCCATGAGAAAGAAAATATGGCCGTAAACTGCGAGCAGTCCCTATTATCGCTAGTATCGCCTTCTCCACCTCTACATATCTGATCTCTGCCGCGTGCAAGACCTTGCTCCAGAAGTAGACTTGTCTCTGTATTTTACCTTCTTCTCTGATTAAAACAGATCTGACCGCCTGTTGTCCTACAGATAAGTATAGGATCAATGGCTCCCCTTGGACAGGCTTTGTGAGCAAGGTCATGCCAGCCAAATACTCCTTCAATGCTTTAAATGCCTCATCACACTCATCGTTCCATTGAAATTTTGCTTTCTTCCTCAGAGCTTGAAAGAATGGTAAGCTCTTCTCTGCAGACCTGGACACAAATCTACTTAAAGCGATAATTCGCCCTGCTAAGCATTGCATTTCTTTCACATTCCTAGGCGCCCGCGTGTCCATAATTGCTCTGACCTTCTCGGAATTTGCCTCGATACCCTTCTCCGTGACCATGTAGCCCAGGAAATTACCAGCTCTAGCCCCGAACGCGCATTTCTTGGGATTAAGCTTCATCCTATACCGTCGCAGAGTATCAAAGGTCTCCCGCAGGTCTTCCACGTGCGATGTTGCTTTCACGCTCTTGACCAGCATATCGTCCACGTAAACTTCCATGTTTTGCCCAAGTTGGTTCTTAAACATATTATCAACCAAACGTTGATAGGTGACCCCTGCATTTTTCAAACCAAAAGGCATCACAACATAGCAATACGTCCCCTTCGGGGTAATAAAGCTGACCCGCTTCCAATCATCTTTGGCTAATCTAATCTGGTGATACCCTTGGGATGCATCCATCATACTCAAGAGCTCACATCCTGCAGTAGAGTCGACGAGCTGGTCAATTCTAGGTAAAGGGTAGTGATCTTTTGGGCAAGCACGGTTGAGGTCCCTGAAATCGATACACATGCGCCAGTACTCCTGAGTCTTGGGAACCAGGACAGCATTGGAAAGCCATTCAGGGAATTGTATTTCCTGGATGTGCTTAGCCTTTAACAATTTTTCCACCTCGGCTTCTATGACAGCCTCCTTCTCGGGCCTAAAATTACGTTTCTTTTGCTTTACCGGCTTTGCGTCCGAGATGATGTTGAGGCGGTGCTCTGCCACCTTTGGGTCGATCCCTACCAGGTCTTCTGGGGACCAAGCAAACACATCCGAGCTGATTCTCAACAGCGCAACTAGATCTGTCAAAATTTCCGGACTGAGAGTTGTCCCTATTCGAAGAACCCGGCTCTCATCCCCTGAGATTACTTCGACCATCATCAGCCTTCCTCTCTACTAGCCAGATCTGTTTTTGGCGGCTCTACTCTAGCCCTTTTGCTCTGTCTTTCTTCCTCCGCATTCCTCTTGATGCACTCCACGTAGGTCTGTCGTGAGGCATATTGGTCACCCCTGACCTCTCCCGTTCCATCTTCCGCCGGGAACTTCATCTTCATATGAAAGACAGATATAACAGCCTGGAACTGGCTCAGGGACGGCCGGCCCAACATGACATTGTAAGAAGAAGGTGCATCCACCACCAAGAAACGCACCGTTCTTGTCACCCTATACGGCTCCTCTCCCAACGTCACGAGGAGCCTCACCGCTCCCAAGGGATTCAGGGCTCCCCCTGCAAATCCAACTAGGGAGGTGGTGACCTCTTCTAGCTCAACGTTCAATTTCAACTGCCTAAAGCAATCATAAAACAAAATGTCGGCAGAACTTCCAGTATCCACGAACATTCTACGGACATTATAATTAGCGATAGTTGCAGTTATAACCAGAGCATCCATGTGTGGGGCTAGAATGCCATCGCCATCTTCTGACCCGAAACAGATGTTAGGGGTAGAGGTCATTTGTCCCACATCACGTGATTTTCGAACTAGATCTCTCGCGGCTCTTACATAACTGTGCTGTGTCCGCTTGGAATGCTCCTCCAACTCTCCTCCGGTAATCATCTGGATTTCTCCATGTATGACCTGGGTCTGATCAGGTCTTCTTACTCCAGTTCGCACCCTGTCCTGGCCTCCCTTATCTGACAGGGACCGGTCATAATTCTTGTTGCCAGATCTGGCCTCTTCTCTTCTCATACGGACGTACTCTTTCAGGTGCCCATCCTGGACCAATCTTTCCAACTCATCTTTCAAATGAGTACACTGATCAGTATCATGCCCATACTCGCTGTGAACGCGGCAGAAGCGATCAGACCTTTCCTTCCTGGGTCTCTGTGAGTAGGTCTTAGGCCATTTCAGGTCTGGATGCTTCTCTATGGCCTGCAGAATCTCACCCTGTGGAGTTGCTAAAGGGGTGTACCTGTCAAAACGAGGTTTCCCTCCAGACAGATCTGGCCTCAGCTTCTTTGCAGCAGTCTTATCATCACGATCGTATCTCTCCCTCTTCCTTTCTCCCTCATCCTTGATTTTCAAGGCCTCCTCAAGGTGAATATACTTCTCAACTCGTTCCAACAGTTCTCCAAACTTCAGGGCTGGTTTGACAACCAGCGATTGAAAAAATTTGCCTCTCCTCAGACCCTGCGCCAGAGCATTCACCAACAGCTCCTCGGACGCAGAGGGTACTTCCAGCTTTGCCGTCGTAAACCTATTAATATAAGCACGCAAACTCTCATTCTCTTTCTGCTTTAGGCTGAACATCTCTAATGGCATCTTTTGATACTTCCTGCAACTTGTAAACTGGTGTAGGAAGGCGGAGCTGAACTCGTCAAAGTTGCTAATAGAGCGGGGCGGCAACTGGCTAAACCAAAGCTGTGCCGATTTGGTAAAGGTCATCGGGAAGACCCGACACATAACCGCATCTGAAAATTTATGTAGGGCAGCCGCAATCTCGAATCTACTCAGGTGGTCCCACGGGTCTGTGGTCCCATTGTATTCAAAACCCAGAGATCGGTATGAGGCCGGCACGTCATCCCGCATGACTTCCTCCATGAACGGAGTGCCTCGCCTGATCTGCACCATCCCACTGCTCGCCATTTTTCTCTTAAACTCCCTTACCTCTATCTGCAAGCTTTGCATCTGCTCGACCAGACCTGGGTTGATCTGACTTGAGGCTTCGCTATCGGAAGTAGAGAAATGCTCATCCCTATCCTGAAGAGGAGTCCGCTCTACCCGCTGGTGACGCAGTAGCTCAGTTTCCGTCACTTGGATCGTCCGGTCTGGTCGATCGCCGGGTGGTGGTGTTGAAATTTCAGCAAATTTCTTCTCCACGGCTGTTTCTACTGCTTTACCGATGAGGTCGGACAGCTGCCGGAGAAGGACGTCGGTAAACAATCCTCCAGCAGCAGGTGTTGCTCCGCCAGAGGGAGGCAGAACAGCATCAGATCCAGCCTCGGTTGATGGTTCTGCTCTTTCAGGTCTCGCCGTTGACGTTTCTGCCGATGGCGGCATGCCCCAGGGCATGGCGGATTTGGGAGTTCCGCCAAGCTCTCCAACCGAATTCCTTTGTAACCCGTCGGAAGCCATGGAAAAGGAGCTCACGTCTTAACCCAGATAATTCCCACAGACGGCGACAAATGTTTCAACCCTAAAAATGACCCACGTTGAAAATGCCTGAAACCTTGAACACCTTCCGGATCTGCACCACAAACAAGAGTTAGAAAGGACCACCGGTGATTTTCCGGTGGAAACCTCTCCGATGCTTAAGTCAGTAAGCGTTTGAGGTCTTTTCCCAAAAAGAAAGTAAGAATGCTCAAGAGAATGACATACCTCTCTCAGCCTTGGGGCTGAGATATTTATGGCTTATTCCCGTGGGGACCCCAGCCGGGATCCCAGGGACACGTGCCGCGAATCATGGGCCGTTTGGGAAACAATTTCTGAACAAATGGTCCCACTTGTTCCTTCTTAAGTAAGCCGAAGGCCAGGCCTGACCAAGCCGGCGAATATTTATTATTTTTAGGATTGCCTAGCCGGGAATACTTTTTAAGTGGGCAGATCGGCCCAGTCTCCCCATCCGCAATCACTACTGATTTCAGCTCTTTCCCAATTCAGATCTGGCTGGAATATCTAGAAGTTCCCCGGTGGGGACCCTTCTCCGGGATTTTGGGAACAAGGCCCGTGAATCAAGGATCATCCAGGTAACGAATGGTCCCCCATTTGCCTTTTCCTGTTAACAAACAATCAGGTCTGTCCAAGGCCATCTCTCTTTCCAGAGAGATTTGACCATACCTTTTTACAAGCAAGTCAGCCAACTCTTACCACCTTTACTATTAAATGCAGGTCTACCTCAATCCAGGTCTTACCAATACTGCCCTATCAGAAAGAGAGAGACAATACGGTACAGAAGGTGAGGCCAGAAAATATGGAAATAAGAAATTGAGAAAAGTAATGAGATCCTATCCGAAACTGCCACATGTCACTCCCAAATCAATGCAGACCAACTTTCATTATAAAGGTAATAGATTTACCAAACTGACTGATTTCTTATTTTTTAAAACCAATTTGTGCCAATAAGAATTCGTTGCCATCTTTAATTATCACAGAATAGAACATGACATATGCGATGGCCCCTTTTTCGATTAAAGGGTCTTGTCGACCAGTTCATTTGGATTAGTATTGATTCAGATGCTTAATTGTGGTATTCATAATTTTGGGGTACAATTCTGTGAATAGTAAAAAATCTTATTTATTATTAAATTCAAAATTCTTTTCTTTTTACTGTAGATGTCAAATCATGAAGATGTTAAATCATATCTTAAAAGTGAATGATAATATATTGGAAAAAGATATATACAGGGAAGGCTTCAGGAAAAGTTTTAGGTAAGGGACCTGATTTCACCCCTTTGCCCTTAAGACCTTTTAATAAAGGAAGTATGGGAAAATGATACTAGAACCCCAAAAAAATTTACAAAACTTTACCCCAAAATATATTTTATTTTATCATTTTAACTCGGGAGTTGTGTCATCCCCAAAAATGGTATCAGATCCTATGTTTATTAAGAACTTATGAGAAAATTTGTTATAATCATGTAATTAACCTTTGGTGAGGAGATTTATCACAAAAATGGATCTGAATGAGTGTTCGAGATGTATTCATGGGTATTTTGAGCGGGCGCAAGAATGATAATACCCATTTAATCTGAACCGAGAGTAAGACAAGATGATGGTAAATCCTTTTAAAAAGAGGCGAGGGCCAAAGTAGGAATACACATCTCACGCCCCCATTGCCATCCCTAGACCCTAGGTGCCCACTATCTATACGTCATTGGCCAACATTATTCAATATTAACTCCTCGTGCCTAAGAAGAATCGAACCCAATAACTTGTACGTGAAAATGTGCAATTTGTCAATTAAATATGTTGATCTTTATTAATTTTATTTGCTTATAATGTTTATATTTATTCCTAAGTTACTATTATAGTTATATATATATATATATATATATATATATATGTGTGTGTGTGTGTGTGTGTGTGTATAAATTGGAATTTATATATCATATATTAAATTTATTTATATTTTGATGATGAGCAATTTATCCGAATACATCGAATGAGTATTATTATGAACTTTACCATCTTCCGAAGTGACACCTTTTTTAAGAACAAATTTTTGAGACTCAGTCTATATCTCTCGGAAGAACGAGAGTCACTCCTTTTATCATTAGGCGACGTTCATGAGTATCTTCAAAAGAAAAACCATGACCATAATTTACGTGCAAAAACTAGGGCCCAGAGGTGATGGGTAAATATATCACATCACATTACATGTGTGGACTATGTTCCTGTAAAATCACAACACATGTACACATGTTTAAACTATAAATATTTTAATGACAAGAGCATATTTAATTATGATTTAGGCAATATTTTCAAGTCTTGGAAATATACGAGTTGGACCACAAAGAGAAAGTAGCATATTGGGACAACCAATATGTTGAACAAGATCTCACCGGAGTTGACAGGGAAACCTTGAGATAATGCGAGAAACAAAAGGCGTATCATCTGAGTTACCTTTGGGTAAATCATATGTTAAAAATGGATCTAATGAATCATAGGGATGCCGCCCATGAATCCCATCAATAGATTCAACTGCAGCGAGGTGATATCCGATTCCTCTATAAGAATCCTTAAGATCTTAGAGAAATTCAAAGATGGTGCAAGACATCGACCACCATCAACACCAAATCTAGGTGAAGATGAAAGAGATTTTTAAACATCAAAAGGAAACACGAGAGATCCTAATTAATGTTCAGAAACGAGTCAAGACTCTTGAAGCCAAGCCAAGTACAGTCGAAGGAAGACGACGTATAACTTTCAGAACGTAACCCCTTCTACACCAAAAAGGGAAACCGACTGAGGTTACAAGACAACTGATAGAAGAAGAGAAGATGATGGAAATAATTAAAGGAGCTCCATTACAATCCAAGAATTAATGGAGAAAATCAACGTTGAAGATCTACACGACCTTATCGAGTCCTTCACAGGATTGGTTATTGTGGATCTAAAAATGAACTCAGGAGATTCTTCGGCCTTAATTCTAAGAAGCACTCCTGCACCACCTCCAGTAAATTTTAATCCAGGCGAAAGTTCTGCTTCAAATGAACCAGTACCAGACGCTACAATGCCACATGTCGGGGATTTCACCATAAAGGGAGATCCTACAGACATAGTGGGTACCAGGCAACGTTCCCGAAGGCCCAATATTCTCAATACGCCATACAGAAAGTCTCAACTTGATCCTATACATCCGTATGGATTAATGTTAAATCCAGATGTTCCAGATTTCAAGAATCGAGAGATACTAATAAACGATTGGGCATCTGCAATGCGAATTGCAGCTGGATCTCTAGGTCTAAGAGAAGGAATGGTTCATTTTACTCCTTGAAATGAGCCTTGAAGGATCTGTGAAGATCGCATGGGATTTAACAAGAACAGATATAAAAATGGAGGTTATATATGGTGAATCATTAAAAGGAATAGTCGATAATATGGCTAAATTATTCAAAATCCATTTTATCGGCAGCGAATATTTTGAGGGAATGGAAGAGAAAAAACAGAAAAGATGTCGATAAGCCCTCTATTGCCTCGAGTTACGAGATATTTGTCACGTGTACGAATACATCCAATTATTTACTGAATATCGGTGGAAATCCAAGGTGAACGATGGAGATGCGGCTCAACTTTTCTTTGCAAAAATACCAAGTCCATGGAGAGAAATGTTGATCCAAGAGTACATGCCGACAACAGACATGGACACGGTTGCTAGAAGGATGTCATTCCTAAAAGCCAAACTAGCGGAGTGGTGCCACCAGGCGGCACTTCACAAAAACTACAAGAGACTAAGAGGAATTAATAAATTAGTTCCTCTATGTTGTGCTGAAAATTACATTTCAAGAGTAGTCGTAGGTCAACCACAGAGGCATAAGCGGAAGAAAGAAAGAAGTCACCCTTATGCACGTATAAAAAAGAAAAGGTTTCCATGGAAACCAAGAAGGTTCTGGTCGAAACAAAAGGCCAGAAACTATAAATTAGGACAAAGGACGGGGCCAAGTCGAAGCCAGGGCTCGTTTTTCAATCTAAGGAAGCACCAGTAGGACGCCAACAAAAAGAATCCAGGCGAGCTCATACCAGAGCTAATGAAAGTTTTAAAGATTGCAACTGGTGGACGTGCGGAGTCAAAGGGCATATTTCTACAGACTGTCCTGAGAATTAAAAAAGAGAAGTTAGACAGTTCGAAACAACCCAAGAATTCAAAGAAGATGTCTACTATCAAGATCTGGTACATGTGTATCAATTTGAAGATATACCTTCAGATGAAAGCATTTATGAAGAAGAGATCTACTCTAAAGATAGAAGTGAATCATTTTCAGAATCAGAGTGAAGAAGAATTTCTTCAACATGTGGTTAGAGAGGATATGTCAGGATTCCTCTCACATACAACGGTTTATATCAAGACACTTATGAGAATAATGAAAGAAGATCCAAAACTCCAAATGTATGAAGGATTTACAACAGGAGCAATGGAAAAGGCGATGGATAAGTTGGGTTTGAGAAATCAAAAACACCAAATTATTCATAGAGTTTCCAAGGGAGAATTCGCTATACCCACGGAATATACGGGGAAATCAGATCGAGATGCAACTAAACCCCTACTGAGAAATCCAGGAGATTAAAAGCGGACTCAAGAGAGAAATGGCAAATACACTTTCATTATCCACATTGGAGCCATTCGAGTGATTATAAAATCAACTTTTAAAGAAGGAGTTGATTCGCCATTAAATCTTGCCCTCTTTAATAAAAGAATCTCAAATCTCAAATATTCTTGTCTCGGAGCAATCACAGGAAATTTATATGCAGGAAAATTAGCACTCAATGTCTACCCAAGGATTGCGTATAATTTGGCAGATCGAAATTTCAGTAGAGTTCTTACCCTTCATCAAGACTTCAAAGGACCAGACCTGATGACGGAGAGAAATAGATCCTACTCAATTACGTACAAGATTTCCTGTGCACTCTCGAATACTCATCATTCAGAAGTATTCTTGAGAAAAGAGTTCATAGAACTTACAAAAGATCATACAATCTCCAACTATTAGAGAGATTGATATGAGAATCCAAGATCGTCTGATTCTTAATAATAGTAAGAACCTCATGATCGAACCAAGGAGAATGTCTTTCCAACAAGACAAAATGATCAGTGGACCTCAATGGGAAGGTCCAAGAATCAGCCAAAGCACTCGAGCTCCTGAAGTATTCAAAACTAATGGAGAATCGAAGTGCCCAGAAGGACGGAGAGGTGTATAAGTAATATTCGACATTACTTAGAAGGATAATATCTTCCCTTGTGATACATTGTATCACTTTCAACAACCTTCCTGGGAAGATATCAAGGAATCCTCAATATTGGAGAAATTGAAACAATCATTAAGGGAAGCGCAGGGAGAATCCCAGAGCAACTAACTCTAGGGATAGAGTTTCTCGAGGATCATAAACCTTGGGAAAGGTTAAGAGATGGGATGGAGTTTACGGTGAGTGAAAATAGATATAGAATTAAATGAGCACCAGCCCATTCTCCATATACATTCCCATTGAAATGATATATGCAAGATATCGCGCAGAATACTTTGCAGCCTACATTGATTCAGGTGCAATAATCTGTACATCTAACCAGAAGTCTTCTCCAAAAAATGGCAGAAGAATTATCTCCAGTAGCGGGAAGAGATTTCTCTAAAAGGATTCTTGTACTAAAGAGAGGAATCAAGCAAGAGGAAATAATGATGAGAGGAGCAAATGTCACTCCATTGTACAACGTCAAGACTCCACCAAACTATTTTCATGATACGGGAGCAGATATTCTGTTAGGAAATAATTTTCTACAGACATTTAAGAGATTTACACAAGAAAATGAGACTAGAAGATATATTTTCACAACCCTATATGGTCATAAGATTATAGTCCAGCGATTAAGAGAGGCATTCCACATAAATATGCCAATCAATTTTCGCAACAAGCGTGGTGATGAAGGAAAACTTCGACACCCAAAAATGAAGGACCGAAGAAGGTATGGAGAAACAATTCTCCAACTACGAAATGAGAGCCTAGGTGGCCGAAAGGAAGAGAGGATAAAATCACAAACGATTGAACTCCTTAAAGCCAGCCTAGACATAAGTACACAGCCAGACACTACCATGGAAGAACAAATTTCAATGGAGGACATCAAAAGAAAAATTCAAAAGAATTTCAACGAAGATCCTCTAGCATGGTGGGATAAGAATGAGCTCAAAGCATCTTTGAAGGTGAAAACCGAAAAAGAAAATGAGCTTGTCAAATATAAGTCTATCCTGATGAATCAAGAAGATTGAAAAAATATGCAATAAATACTTAAGGAACATATGGACCTTAAGTTAATAGAAGCAGGCGTCTCTGCATACAGTAGCCCAGGGTTCCTGGTCCGCAACCATGGAGAAGTAAAAGAGGAAAACAAAGATTGATGATTAACTACAAAGGAATCAATAACATCTTGGGATTCGATGGATATTATATCTCAGGCAGAGAACATTTGGTAAACTGCATTAAGAATACAAAAGTGTTCTCCAAGTTTGATTGCAAATCTAGGTTTTACCAGATTAAGATGGAAGAAGGAAGTAGGAGATTCAAGGCCTTCTCCACACCACAGGGGCATGATATATGGAATGTTATGCCCATGGGTCTAGAAAATGCACCCCAGATATACCAGATAAAGATGGATAATCTCTTTAAAGATTATTTCAATTTCATGTTCGTATACATTGATGATATACTCATCGCATCAAGGAACATGAAGGATCATTTAAAACATTTGGAAATCTTCTCAGATGTTTGCCATAAGGAAGGATTAGTGCTTTCAGAAAAGAAGGCAGTAATTGCTACAAGGAAAATCGAGTTCCTTGGGATAGAAATCGATGGGTCTGGAATCATTCTACAAAACCATATTTTAGAAAAGATACAGGGATTTCCAGATACACTCAAGGACAAAAAATAACTTCAAAGTTTTTTAGGAGTTGTTAATTTCGCTGGGATGTTCATAAATAACCTAGAATATTACAGGAAGGTATTTAGTTCACTACTAAAAAAGGACGCTGGTTTCAAATGAGAAAGAGAACACCATGAAAGAATTAAACAGCTTAAGGAAGTTTGCAAACAACTTCCCAGGCCGCATCTTCTACGGTGCAAAAAGGAGTACTTTGAGAACGAGTCTCTAACCCGGAGGTTGTGGATTCAAGTACCATAATCACAAGTGTTGCAGATGATGCATTCCCTGAGGATGTACAAGCTGAAAAGAATGTTGAGACCTCGGTGTCACAATCAGAGGTCTAAAGTCAACCCACCACCTCTGGGGTAAAAGAGGGAGAGTTGAATATTAGGCCACAGACTGGAACCTCTAAGATTCAAACTGGCGAGATTAAGATTTCTCCTATGCAGATTTATCAAATGCAGTGGGAGAAGTTAGTTACCAGAAGAGGTATCAACCCCGACAAAGCAATAGTTGATATCTCTGAAAAAATATCCGAGAGTTTACATGAAAGTAGGAAGTCATCCAAATGAGGTAAATGAATGGTATAATTTTGGATCCTTAGCTTCAGTTTATACTATTGCGCCAGGCTTCGCCGAAATCTCCAAGCTACCAAAATGGATTGGGGATGCGGTTCACGAGACTTGGGCCAATAATCCACATTTGGCCAGAGGAGACATTTTGGAGCTGTATTTTCTCAGTGCAGCACCTGAACCAACAAAGAAGAGTTTCAACGAAGCTTTTCATTTCATCAAGCTCAGGAGACCGGATGGGAACGCCACGGGATATATCAAGGCTGCCTCACCGAAAGACGCGCCAGTAATAGTAGGATCAATTTCGGATGATGATGCTTCTACACGACGAGCATGGGGACTATGGGTTTGTCTAACTGAAATGGACAAAGTCAAGTACCCATTCAAGTTCTTTCAGAATTCGGCAAATGGATCATTCCTCCTGAAATCTATGATAGGAGCTACCACAGACTTTGCGGAAACTCTTTTCGAAACAAAGAGAAGAGTTCTCTGGGAAAACAAGATTCCGGTGAGCAAAGAAACCTATCGGGAATTCTGCAACATGACGCATGTCGGACGGTGGATTGATCGGATCTGTCAGGCATGCCCGGAGCAGAAGAAACCCGAGTCTGAAAGGTTTTCGACCCAAACTGGACCGACATGAGAATACAACTGGAAATAACAAAAAACCATCTGGTTTCAAAAAAGTAAAGGGACCACGTCAAAGCACCATGTGAAGAGATTCTTGGCAACACGAGATGACTGAGTCATGAGGGACCAGCAACTAAAAGAAGTTAGTGGACATTAAAGCAAAGGGACCCTAACTTGCAATAATAGAGGAAAAAGATGTAAATAAAGACACATCTTTTATCAACAAGCTTTGGAGTCCGGATTTGAAATTCAAAATCCAATCTATAAATACGAAGCGTTTGAGGAAGTAGAGAACATCGAGCATTCACTTCTATTTTCTCATAATAAAACTAGAGTTCCGAGAGAGAGAGAGAGAGAGAGAGATAGAGAGAGAAAATAAGTATTGTAATTGTCTGTAATAATAAGTTTGTGTATTTTCGAGTGCAAGCCTTCTCCATGAGAGGCTAATCGGTTATCTCCTCCCTTAATGAGATTACTGATTTAATAAAATTTTCTTTAAGTTCTTAATAAAATAAAGGCTTTTGCTTCAACTTATGTTCGATATAATTAATTTATCTCTATAATCAAAGTATTTCGTACGCCTGGAGTAGGAAACGAACCAAGGCTGTGTTGATCAGTTGCTGAAGGAGCTGAATAACTTGTAACTCAATGACAGAATGTGTATAGCACATAATTGAGAATTGGGAGAAGATTGGAAAAATCACCGTGTAAACTGGTGAGAGTATATTCACATATATATATACACGTATGTGTAGTTACAATAATATCATATAATTAAGGAAATGATATGGTCAAGTAAGTTATACCTAAAATATAGGAAAGACACCAATCAAAATAATATTTACAACTAATTCAAATCAATTAGTATTATCTCTATTACCCCCCGTCAAGCGCTGCGTGGGGTGAAGACACACGCAAAGCTTGGACCGTAGAAACTCAAAGGCCGGACGAGGAAGACTCTTCGTGAAAATATCCGCAAGCTGAAGATGAGAGGGAACGAACTCAGTGGAAATGCGCCCAGATGAGACCAATTCACAAACAAAGTGATAATCCAGATCAATGTGTTTAGCTCGCTTGTGTGCAACAGGATTCTGACTCAAGAAAATGGCACTCTTGTTATCACACAACAGAACTGGCCGAGTAGGAGGAAGAGCCTGCAATTCCCGAAGAAGATTAATAACCCAAACAAGTTCAGCAGCTGCATTGGCCAGGGCTCGATACTCAGACTCACAGCTGAAACGAGCAACAGTTGGTTGTTTCTTTGCACTCCAAGAAACAAGATTACCCCCAAGAAATATAGAGTACCCATAAGTTGAGCGACGGGTCTCAACACAACGAGCCCAATCCGCATAAGAGTATCCCAAGATGGAAGAGTCAGGACGCTTAGTGAACGAGAGACCAAAATGGAGAGTACCCTTCACATAGCGAAGGATACGTTTAACAGCCAAAAAATGATCTTCAGTAGGCGACTGAAGAAACCGACTAACGGAGCTGACAACATAGGATAAATCTGGTCTAGTGATGGTCAAGTACTGCAAAGCACCAACCAGAGATCTGTATAATATGGGGTCCTTGAAAGCAGGACCTGTACTGACAAGAGATTCACCTGTCGCCAATGGGGTGGAAACAGGCTTCGCCTCAACCAAATCTGCACACTCAAGAATATCAAGTGCATACTTGGCCTGACCAACAAACAACCCAGTATCGGTGTGAGAGACCTCTAGACCAAGAAAATAGCTCAAGGAGCCCAGATCCTTGATGGCAAACTCATCTCCAGTAACAGCTATGAACCGGCGAAGGGCAGCAAGATCATTGCCTGTGACAATAATATTGTCAACATACAAGAGAAGATATATAATGGTCTTACCTTGATGCAAATGAAATAGAGACGAATCAGAACGACTCTGTGAAAAAACTAGACTAAAGAGAAACGAGCTGAAACGCTGGTACTAGGCAAGGGAAGCCTGGCGAAGACCATAAAGTGCCTTCTTCAGTCGACAGACATGATTAGGGTACCGAGGATCAACAAAGCCAGGGGGTTGGGCCATGAAGACAGGCTTGTGAAGAACCCCATTCAGGAAGGCATTCTTAACATCTAGCTGGTGAAGAGGCCAGCCACGCTGAACAGATAAGGCCAGAACAACCCTAACTGTGGCCGCCTTTACAACAGGGTTGAATGTATGATGGAAATCCAAACCAGGAACCTGAGTAAAACCCTGAGCCATTAAACGAGCTTTGTGACGTTCGATTAACCCATCTGCAAGAAACTTTGTACGAAAGACCCACTTGGAGCCAACAATATTAGTGCCAGAAGGTCGAGGCACTAAATCCCAAGTCGATTTTGAGCGAAGAGCATCAATCTCTTCTTGCATGGCAGCAAGCCACTGAGGAAGCTTAACAGCAGACTTGAAGCCACGGGGCTCAGAGGTGGCAACAAGAGCTGAGAGAAGGGTAGAGGATGCTAAATCAACTGGATAGCGCGGCTTGAAAATACCAGCACGAGCTCGAGTGATCATATGATGAGTGGGCTGAGGAGCCTGGGGTGGTTCTAGAGCTGGAGGCTCAATGTCGGGAACAGGAAGCACGACAGGATCAATAGTAGGCGGCTCCAAAAGAGGTTCATCGAGAACCAAGGACGGTGAATGAGCATCGTTATCAACCGAAAAACGATGTGGAGGACGAACAGGAGCCGAGACAGGAGCCAGAGAAGAGTCAGATGAGATATCGAGAAACGTCGAGATATCTAGATCAGTGACTTTCGTAACAGACGGTAACCGTGAGAAAGGAAAGTGGAGCTCATCAAACTGAGCATGGCGAGTGATAAAAACTCGAGAAGATTCCGGATCAAAACAACGAAAACCCTTCTGCGTGCAGCTATAACCCAGAAAGATGCAAGGCCGACTGCGAGATTCCAATTTATTAGCTGCATAGTCACGAAGATACGGATAGCCACGACAACCAAAGGGCTTAAAAGTATCATAACTAGGCGGATAACCAAATAACACCTGAAAGGGAGAAATGTTATCAAGTATCACAGAGGGTAGCCTATTAATGACATAGACGGCAGTGGCAAATGCATCAAACCAAAGGGAAGCTGGCGCCCGAGCATGAAATAACATAGATAAACCAGATTCAGAGATGTGACGATGTTTACGTTCGGCCCTGCCATTTTGTTGTGGTGTATAAGCACAAGAAATCCGGTGATGTATACCATGCAGATGCATAAAATCACGAACCCTTCCATTTATAAACTCAGTACCCCCATCAGACTGAAATGTTTTAATAGTTCGAGAAAATTGATTGCAGACGAAAGCATGAAACCGAACACAAACACATCATAAAACTCGGACTTAGCACGCAAAGGATATATCCACGTAAATCGAGAAAAATCATCCACAAAAGCCACATAATATTTAAACCCATCAGAAGTGGAAACGGGTGCAGGACCCCACAAATCACAATGAATTAAGTCAAGAACAGCAGTAGCACATTTGTCATTCAATGAAAATGGTAAACGCTTGCTCTTGGCCAACTGGCAAGAAGAGCAGAGGCTAAGGTTTGGTAAAACTAAAGTAACAGATAAACAACCCTGCTTATTTAACAATGAAATAACAGAAAATGGGACATGCCCCAGGCGTAAATGCCACAAATCAAAGCTCGCTGGTGAGAGTATATTCACATATATATATATACACGTAATCGAGAATTGAGAGAAGATTAGAAAAATCACCGTGTAAACTGGTGAGAGTATATTCACATATATATATATATATATACACGTAATTGAGAATTGAGAGAAGATTGGAAAAATCACCGTCATATATATACACGTATGTGTAGTTACAATAATATCCTATAATTAAGGAAAAGATATGGTCAAGTAAGTTATACCTAAAATATAGGAAAGACACCAATCAAAACAATATTTACAACTAATTCAAATCAATTAGTATTATCTCTATTACCCAACTTCTTCGGAAGGAAGTTAGACGGTGAGAAACTGTCTGTAAAACAAGTTAGGGGCGGTAATTTTTCAACTGGTGGCATCGCGATCCATTTCACCCGGGACTGCTTCGGTCGAAAAGAGGTGTGAAGTTATAGAGACATTTTAATTTTACGGAAGAATGATGAGCTTGATATGGTCGTAATGGACTATTTCCATTTTAAAGAGACACAACTTCAAAATAAATAAATAAGACTAAAAATAAAAATTATAACAGAGAAGTGTAAATCAGAGCATAAATAAGGGTTTTTCCGCTTTAAATAAAGCATTCTCTCATTAGGGGCAAAAAGATCCATTTACTAAGGTTTCCAGAACAATTCTCTAAAGCAGTCCCTGCATATAGCCTCACCCTAATATATTATATTGTATTTGAAATCGAATCATATTTAAAAAGTGAATAATATTGTATTATAATATTATATTTTTGTAGTATTTAATTATTTGATTGTAAAAAATTATTGATTGAGTATTTAAATTTTGAGTTTTAGAATAAATGAGCAGTAAGAATACTGAATCTAGTATTACGAACTGAATCTAGTATTACGAATGCTAGGACAAACTGGGCCTTGAGTCTCACAGTCAAACTCGTACAAATGGAGATATTTTATCAAAAGTTGAGTTAAACATGAAGTATCAGCTTACATGCAATTTCATGAAGCAAAAGAAACATAAGTTGCACTTTTGAGGAAATCTACTAATAATCGGTGCTTAAAGAGCACAAAAGATTATTAGCACAACCAACAAAATGTAGAGAGCAACATAATATACCTCTAATTAGTTCCAAAGTAATTAATATCACTCAATGTAGTACAACACAGCTAGTTTTCTGAAGATCAAAGAGTAATGTAATGTAATATTACGAAGTGGAGGATCATTAGCCTTTCAAACTCACACCTCCCTCTCTCTAACCATTTGCGCCTCTCAAGCGGACAATCAACTCGTCCTGTTCACAGAAATGAATATACAGTTGGTGACAAACAACAAAGCAAAATTATCTCATATGCATAGATGGCGCCGTGATGTAGAGGATGGAACTTGCCTTTTTCCCCTTCACTGAAAGACCTCTCTCCTTAAGAAAAGCACGGAGTCTCTCAACCGTAAAGCTCTGTAGATCTTTGTCAAGCAAACGTGATGATCCCCCTACAATTTCAAAGATCATCATGTCGACCATAAAATGTTTGGTCTCCATTAAAATCAACAAAAATAAGCTACAGAAACTGAGAAACATAACACAGTCTTTTCATTCTATAAGATGTCATTCATTTGTTATTTCTTAAAAAACCTAAAGGGTATAAATCCACCTCTTAGTGATCGCAAAAAACGTACAGAGATAGATGATGAAGATATGACTTTCGAAGACTTAGTGTTCATTAGGTTGTTTAAGTGGCAGCAGGATTACTTGGATTTAAATTCAGTATACATCATGAATGTTTGTTTAAATTCAGGGATTGAAACCACTACACAGACACCTTTAAGCTCCAGAATCTATCATCTTAGTTTAAGGATACTAATGTTAGCTCAGATTTAGCAAATAAATTAATCTCGACTTGAATAAAAATTATCTCATCCTATTTTTTCTTTTTGATTTCAAACCAAGTTTCAAAAGTATGGATTTATTTCCATACTCAAATTCCGTTTCCAGTGTTGAAAATGGAACTTTTGAGAATTTATTGGTTTCGTGTGAAAATTGAAAATATGTTTTATTACTAGGACAAATTTCTGTTATGATATAGGTTTGGAAATGAAATTATGTTCGGTTGAATATTTTATGGTGCACCATTGACATATATTTGCGTGATATATATTGAAATATTGTTGGGTTGCATTTTCAAAATGAACTTTCTGACAACTTGTATAATGTGGAATTAACTATATCATATCAAGGGAAATGGGACTTGTCAACAAATAATGGCACTTTTGGGATTTTTTAATCAACGCCTAGCGTCGGGCTATCCTTGGAAAATATATTTCTAGCTACAGTAGTGTTTCCACAGGAAGCCTGGAAACTCAAAAAGGGAAATTTCTATTGGGAAAACTGAGAAACAAACATTAACCCACATTTTTATAACAGTATAAAACTGGAAAACCGAGATTGACAACATATCCATACATGACCTAAAATTCTGAGTGAACCAATTCGCAGACACTCCTACAACTGCATGTGTAGAGGTAATCAACAGGTTGCCTTTCCATAATTAAAGATAGTGACAACTTTACAGACTAGTGAATTTAGGACGGTGAAAACTTTGAAGGAAACTCAAGACAGTGATGGTTCAAAAGAGAACCAAGTTTGATTAATATAACACATAAAGATGCCCATCTCACCTTGGGAAGAACCAAGCTGAGTGTTTGACATGGCCTTCTTTCCTGCAGCCTTATCCAAAGCTTTCTCAGCAGCTCTGAGAGACAGTTAAATGGAGCATGAGACCAGAGGATTGCAAAAGATTAGCCTAATTGTTGAGGAGCAAAATTGCCCCACTGCCAACCTAAAGTAGATGGACCCATTACCTTTTCCTAGAACCTTGATTTGAGGCAGTGCCTTTCCCATCTTTTGAACTAGAATCTCCCCTTTGGTTTTTAAGCATAAGAGACCTAATCAATATATTTGTTTGGTTCGTCTTTATAACCTGGTTGTCTGACAACAGAACAAAGTTGAGATCATCCACCATAATAAACAACATCAAGAACCAAATGTAGGTAGAGAAAAAACAAAATGCAACTACAAGGCGAGCAAAGCATCTTCGTAGGGAAATGTTATGAATAAAGGATACATGAATGAGAACTTACAAACTAATTTCGATCAATAAATATTGCCTAATTTCCTGAGGGTGGCTGCAACCAGCAACCCCAATTCATCCCTCGAGAAATGGAAATCCATTTAGCACACTATTTAGACCATGGAATTTGGTGAAGAGAATACTTAAGGATTACATTTTTCTTTTGTTTGGTTTTGAACTAAGACATGATGTTAAAAAGCTTGTACAATATTACAATAAAAACTGCTCAAATCCATTTGTCATTATATGAATGAACAAGATGTCTAGTAAGATTTAAATTTCTTTAGAAAAGAAAATGACATGGAATTTGCCTTTTCTGCTTCCATCTCATTGTTTTCCCACAAAATCAAAGATCCACGCAGAGGTAAGAAACCCTTGGCATGTTTGCACCATAAAAGATAAAAAAAAAAGACCATGGCACACCCAAAGTTTCAGTACGTAATGGCCAAGAATCTAAAGGAAAAACCATAACTTGAGCAAAAGAACTGCAGATCACAGATGAACCCACATATACCGTTATACGGGTAAAATATAAATGTAGAAAATGAAAGCACTGTTATTTCCTATTTGCAAACAAGGGTCACATTAACCCATAAGACGAGTAATTAAACAAGTAGAAAGAACCTGGCGGCGATGTATCATGATCGCAAATGTAAACCCGCATTCCTCCCTGCATAATTCACGAGTAAAACAGACACAAATCAGAAAGAAGACAAGACTATTCTCGGAGGTGGTAAGAAAAAAGGCCATTGTACCCGTTACATTCTATGGAAATAAATATAGACATAAAGAAGAGGTCAAAGTAATATCAGTCACATTTGTCAATAGCATGTACATTGCTAACATAAAACCACTTCAATAAGTACACTGAAGTAGATATGTAAATATGGAGATTTCAAGAATAATCAGGTTCAGTAGTTAAAGTTTGTCAGAACCTGATTGTCCGTTCATCCATTGGTCATAATTCACTTCACAAGCACTTTTACCTTTATTTAAACTCTGCTTAATTTTAAGAAAGCATTATATGAAAATCTTATATTTAACCTACAATGAGTCAGTTTCAAATTCAAAGAAAAAGATGGTCCAATTAATTCAATTGAAAGTCAAACATGAATTCAACATGCGAATAAAATTAGAAAGAACCCCATCTAACCAGCACACGTTTCATCGTCACAGGAAAATTCTACATACTTCAAGGGGATCCCAATCCCACAAGAAAAAATGGCTTAATCAGAGCACGTTACATGTCAAGGATTAGAAATCGATAGGTGCCGGAAGCTATAACAACAAATGGCTGACAATGTCAAAATTCCGATAGCTGTGGATAGAAAATCCAGGTTCTAAATCTCTTGAGACTGTTGAATAAACAACACATAAGCATACATGTTATCCAACTTGTTAATAATACCTCTCTACTAAAAAACAGTTCACAAAATACAATCAAGTCATTAATTCCAAAAGGCATTATTCAAAATCTCAACTGCAGAGATTCAGTAAATTAACTTCAAGTCACAGAGAAAAAAAATTCAGTCACTTGTTTTAGTTTAGCTCATGGCGCAAATCTGAAAGAACATTCTTTTATTGAGGATAACTTCTTCCAAACAACACAGAATTGGAGAATCAGTTACATAGCGTGCAAAATAAATATAAAGATCAGGAATCGATTTATATTAGCAAGCCTAGGGTTTGGGGTATGATATGTACCGGATTGGAGGATATGACGGTGGAAGAAAAGAAGCCGCGAGAAGGAAGGTTGGAGAGGAACTTGGAGGCTCCGCCGCTGGAGGGAGCCGTCACATCAGGCGGCGGAGACACTGGGGAACCACCCTCCATGGCGCCTTTTGATTTCACTTCACTAAGATAAATGTGTATTTTTATTTTACTGGAATAAAGTCTAAAGGGAGAGTCAAAGAAATTCACAAGATGGAGACTGGTGCTTGTGCGTTTATATATGCGTGTGAATGTACTACTGCAATAAAATGCAAAAAAAATACCTGAGGTGTTTATTTAAAATATCTTATAAGTTCTTATATTTGATAATTTGTTTGAATAGCTTTTAAGGTGTTTGATTTTATTTTATTAAAAGTTGGCAAATATTTGTATGAAATCGGTCTCATAAAATAAGACTATTCTTGACCTACCCACCATCTGAACCATCCACTCATTCGGCCCGACCACATTATTAATAAAAATACTAATAACAGTAATAAAACTAAAACGATGCTCTGTCACACTTCTCGAAGAATTGCAACCCACCAAAACTCACAGAGGTCCCACAAAGGTTGAGGTTGATTAACGACGCTAGAGAAGTGCAATTTTCGTCATGGAATTGGTATATGCGCGAGAAGGTCACCACCTCGACTCACACCCCCAATTCCCTTATCAACACTTCCAGGTTTGTTTTCCCCTTTCTCCTCAAAGCTGCACTTCTCTCTCCTATTCCCGATATGGCGCGCTCCACTGCACCATCGTCAAATCAGGCATCCATTTCGACCCTTTCATCATAACCTTGCTCGTCCAAATGCACGTCAAGTGCGACTCTCTCTCTAATACAACCAAACTGTTCGACAAAATGTCCCAGTGTAAAATTTTAATCCAGTGTAAAATTCTAATTCAGGACATTAATTCAGACTCTGCACAACCTAAATGAAGGTTAGTCATGTTCAATCATATGAGTTTCCTGTTTCATCTCATGTTAGAGCATGATTTTTATACTTGCACGTACCATATCTCAAATGAGCTCGTGGACTTTGAAAAAGCTTGGAGAAGCAACGGGGACAGGCTTTTTGCATGGTTGGAATGATGCATTTGATTTTCTAACACGTGATGCATTTGATTTTCTTACAAGTATGGGTGTAAAGATTCTGTTATGGGTTATAACATGTGTAGTAGTGTAGTATTTTGTGAATTGTTATGGGTTATAACATGTGTAGTAGTGTAGTATTTTGTGAATAAACTGACAAGCACCATTAGTTTTGAATTAATTTCTTATCCTTAAGGATGTGATCAGTTCTAACTCTTAAAATTATGTGCACTTATCTTTATCTTATTTTTTCTTCTAATTTCCAATTCTTCAAATACTGCATTAATTGAGTTAAAAGTATTACAATTTTTAAGTACAAAATGCAATAAAATTATCTTTAAGTATTACAGTATATGATCAATGTATCGCAAAAAGATGATATTTATGAGCAATTCATTTCAATAATTTTTCAAACTAATATATATAATTGTTTCAACTATAGGATCAAATAAAAGTATCACAATATTTGTTTAATATGTCACAAATTTCATTAGATGAAGTGCAAGAATTGGTTGCGCATGTTTTGTTTGTTTATCTGTACTATATGATGATCCATAAAACATAGGCAATATGCTCTGTTGATGAACTAAGATGTTGTAATTGAAGATTAAATATCTTTTGATGGATATAATTTTTTTAATTAAAATTATAATTATTTTACTTGAAATTATTATAATCATATATAAAGTATTATAATTGAATTGAAAGTATCACAATTTCAACTTAATATATCACAATATTTAGGTAAAATATTATTTTCAAATTACGATATAATTATGCATAAAAATATTATAGATCGTTGTCAAAGTATTATAAAATTAGCTAAAAATTTCATAAATTCATATAAAAGTATTACAAATTGATATGATATTGTCATATTACAAATTACTGTGTGATGCATAAAACATAAGCAATATGCTCTGTTGATGAACTAAGAGGTTGAAGATTAAATATCTTTTGATGGATTTAATTTTTTAAATTAAAATAATAATATTTTTACTTGAAACTATTATAATCATATATAAAAGTATTATAAATTGTATTGGAAGTATAGCAGTTTTAGCTTAAAGTATCACATTTTTTAGCTAAATATTTTCAAAATATTCGAAATCATATGGTACCTTAACTATGTTTTAACTTAAAGTATTACAACATGCAGAAAAAATATTCGAAATCATATGATACCTTAACTATATTTTGTGATACATGATCAATCTTCTGTGATACTTTAATACCTAAGTGTAAAATGGTAAAAACATGTGATATTTTAAATATATTTTATAATACTTGTATCACATTTTGTGATACCATAATTGATTATTTAAGAAAATAATGAAACCAAAAATCATATATCACATACATGTGATACAACACTAAAAAATCTGTCATGTTCAATTGTACCATCCCCTCAAGCAAACGTATCACAAATGAGGTTGAAGTATTACACTGCCCTCTAAAAGTATCACAAAAACTTTAGGGTACACTTCATAAAATCTGTCAGTTCGATGTATCATAAAATAAACTTGAAGGATTACATTACCCCCTAAAAGTATTACAAAAACTTTAGGGTACAATTCTTAAAATCAGCGAGTCCCTTACGTCCAAAACCAGCGAATGTACATCATCTGATCAACATGAATGTATTAGACTTGAATCAGGTCAGACACAGTGTGAGATGCTCTCAATTTCTCCACCTCTCATTTTCTTCCCTTCCCATATATCACTATCCAAATTCTCCTCCTCTCCAATATGAAAAAAAACTCATATCCTAACTCCAAACTAACAAACTCATAAGACAAAAAAAGCAGCAGCAGCAAACGATAATGGCCTCCACCTTAAGAGTATCCATGGTGATGTCGCTGGTTCAAGCCAGCCAAAAGACGCAACCAATTCTTTCACTTCATCTAACAGGAATGTATCCGACTTGAAGCCAAACGGAAAGCAACTCCAACTCCTCATCATGTGACATGGTCCTCTGTCAACATAACTATTAATTATAATGAAAAATCACATCTATGATGAGTTATAGAACTATGGATACCCTACCATTGTGTCCTTAACCCTTCATGGGCAAACTCAAAATATCAAATTATAGGGCTGAAATTAGAAATCCGAAATCTTAATTTAGGAGATATACACACCAAAGTAAAATCATATACACACCGGTACACACAAACAAGCACCAGACTGAAATCACACACCCGACGCATCCCCAACCCCTTGCTCCGACCATGGAAATAAGGAAAAAAAAAAACTCACATTGAGAAGATGATTTATATCCATTAGATAAATTTCTTACAAATACTAGTGAAAGTACCACATAATAATATAATAGCAGTGTAATATAACTGCATCCATATAGGCAAAATCTCCAATATCCATAGTTGAAAAAGGCGAGAGGCGCACCTAGGCGCGCGCCTTTTGAACAAAAGGCGCAAAAAAAAAAAAAAAAAAAAAAAAATATATTAACTTTGTTTTTAGATTACAAATAAGCAACTACATGGTGAAAATAGTTATATTACAAAAACAAATTATTCATGGTAACTCAAAAGAGCAAACTAAACATTAAACACAGAAGTTATAATAATTATTATGACACGATAACAACTATTATATTCATTTGGGATGTTAATAAGTATGAATAAGTTCCTAAATTATAAAAAAAAAAAAAAAAAAAAAAAAACAACTGACCATGTTTGCCAGGCGCGCCTAGGCGCACAAAAAGGCGCCCTAAGGCGCAAAAAAGGCGCCCTAAGGCGCAAAAAAGGCGCGCCTTTCGAACAGCGCCCGCCTTTTGACTGGCTAGGCGTTTGGGCCATCGCCCTGAGCGCCTTGCGCCTGAGGCGCGCCTTTTTAAACTATGCCAATATCTTATGTAGCAATCAATGGATAATATCTTATCCTAATTTCATGTAAAATTATAAGTACTGCAATTCAAAGTATCAGAAAATCTAGAAGAAGTATCACATGAGGTAGTTAAAGTATCACATAATAACAATGTATTATACTTGCATCTATGTGAGTAGCATCTCCAATAACAATCAATTTAGTTGCATTCAAAACTAGTGTTCATCAACAAAAACTCAATCTTTATCATAAATTTAGTATAAAACATGTATGAAGTATCAGAAAATATTATTAAAGTATCACACAAAAACATTGAAAGTATCATATAATCGCACGTGGATGAACAACAATTTGCACAGATTTTCCAGTGCTAACATAAAAAGAACATACTTTATTCTAAGGTAATAAGGAACTCGTTGCCAAAAAGATGAAGGGATATTAGGTACTTATATATTAATAAAACAAAATATCACCTTTCACATATCTAGGATTATTGCGAAAAATGAAAAATCCATAAATACTATAGCAGAGCTACGTAGGCGAATGACTACTAAGAGAAATATTTTTTTCTAGTAAGACAATACATACATTCAAAAATCAGAACTCCAATAAACATTTAGGCCATGTCTAATCACAAAGAAGGCATTGGGACCGACAAAAGAAAAGGTACAATATTTCTCAAAGTGGCTAAAATCGTGATTATCATTTCATGTAAAATTATAAGTACTGCAATTAAAACTATTAGAAAATATAAAGGAAGTATCACATGAGGTATTTAAAGTATCACATAATGTATTATACTTTCATCTTTGTTACCATCTCCAATAACAATCAATTTAGTTGCATTCGAAACTAGTGTTCACCAACAAAAACTCAATTTTTATCATTAATTTAGTATAAAATATTTATGAAGTATCAAAAATTAATATTAAAATATCACACAAAAACATTAAAAGTATCATTAAATAATCGCACATGGCTGAACAACAATTTGCAAAGATTCTCCAATGCTAACATAAAAAGAACATACTTTATTATAAGGTAATAAGGGACTCTTGCCACAAAGAGGAATAATAGGTATTTATATGTTAATAAAACATAATATCACCTTTCACATTTCTTGCATTGTTGCAAAAAATAAAAAATCCATAAGTGCCATAGCAGAGCTACGTCGGCAAATTACTGCTAAGAAAACCATTTTCTCTAGTATGACTCTACATACATTTAGAAACTAGAACTCCAATAAATATTTAGGCTATGCCTAATCACACTGAAGGCATTAGGGACTGACAAAAGACGAATTCTAATATTTTCCAAAGTAGTTAAAATCGTGATTATCATGTATAAACTAGAAAATTACATCCGATTGAGTAGCATAAATCTAAGCAGAAATTACCTCCAATGGAGCAGGCAACTACCATTCGCTTTATAAACAAGTAATAAATATAATTCACATAGATTTCACAAAAATGGGGTAAATAGTTAAGCTACAACTATTTACAAAATAAAAATAATACAATCTACGATTGACTCCTTGACTCAGTGATCACTATATTCTTATAAAATAAGCATTTAATTTGATCATTAAATATAATCATTGAAACAAAACATAATCAATATAATCTAGGGTTTGAATCAAATAATTTCACCATTCAATGATTACAATATTTCATACGGAGAAAAAGAATAAAATGCCAACAAATCTGCAGAGCTAGTTCTCAAATCAGCAGGTGTAATTGTAGAAGGTGGGTGCGAATAGAAATATAAACATAGTTTTGGAAGGAAATTCTACCTTTTTTGCAAATGGGTGGCTGGAGAGAAATCAATCGCCAAAAATACTTAATATCTCTCGTCGTTGTTGAGTCAGGCTGAAGAACAATCTCCAGCATTGCGTCGTGAATCTACAGAAATCCTCCAATGCAGAGTCGCTATAAGTTTCTTTGATGATGAGTCGTGACTGCTGAGAAGAAATTGATCTTTTGAGATCTGCGTGTGAAAATTATGTATGTGTAATTAGTGGATCTTACAAGTTCTGCATATAGGAGCGGGTTGGGCATGCGAGGTGGGTAGATATTTGGGCAGGTCAAATAATGAAGTATGGTAAAAAGTAGTCTCATATTATGAGACCGGTCTCATAGGAGACCTACTTTTAAAAGTCTTATGTTTAAGGGCGCGGATATACGCACCCCATAAATTGATGAATTAACCCCAAAATATTTTAAATAAAAATACCCCTAAATAAAAAGACTTAAATAACCTTTCTCATAATATATAATTAAAATTAAAAAAAATAAAAAACCAAAAAATAAAAAACAAATACAAGAAGATATTAGACTGGCCCAAGATTCATTCTTTTGGGCTTCTTTAGTTTAATGTCTTAAAAGTTAATGAGCATAGGCTCCATTGACGGCGATTTGTGCTCGAAAGAGCCATCAATTGAAGATTTTGATCAGATTCACCAAAAAACGCTATTATTAGGCTTCTTGTTAGAGCACGACCTTTTTGGGAAGATGACGAGATTTTAACCATACTTTCTAGGGAAAAAGCACAGACCCGTATGTGCTAAGATGATTTAATGAATTCAGATGGGTTTCTGAAAATGATGAGAAGCGACGCCGTGAAATGGATGTTGAGGCCATGACCGCTGTTTTGGCCGTGAACTATTACGACAGGTTTATTAAAGGCTTTTGTTTTCAGATGGAAAAGCCATAGATGGGTCAATTAGCTGCTTTGCTTGTGTTTCTATAACTGCCAAAGTGGAAGAGACTCATGTAGCAGATGGCCGTAATCTGTGCCGCAAGCGCAAGCACAAGCCGACACCTGGCAGCCCGAGCGGCGTGATTCGATGCCTTTTTTTATTATTATTTTATTATTATATTATTTATTATATTATATGGGGTAAAACGGGGTGTTCGTGGGGTTGATTTAGTAAAAAAATATGTATTTTAAAAATTTTTGGGGTGTTCTTATCAATAGGGGTCAACTCATAAGTTTTTGGGGTGCGTATATCCGCGCCCTATGTTTAAACCCTACTCTTTTGTACACGTTAGGAGTCTATTGATGAGAAGGGCTCGGGAAAAGCTTGAACTCAATTCCTATAAGATGCAAAAAAAAAAGGTGAGGTGAAGACACTTATGTTTTAGAAGTTTATAAGTTCTTAAAGAGCTTTTTTTTTTTTTTTTTGCATCTTATAAGCTCTTTTTTGAAAAAATTAAGAAACAAATTAAAGAGCTTATAAGCTATTAAACATCTTATAAAATATTTTCAACAGCTTATAATATCAACCAAACGCCCTCTAAATCCCCTTAATTATTTACCTTTTTTCCCTTTACCATGCCAAGTATCACATATATATATATTTTAAATTTCCCATTTGACACACATAAATACAACTAAATTTTCATATAATCACTCAAAATCTTTTTTTTTTCTCATTTAGATTATAATAATCTCATTATATTATAAATTATCATTTAAATTATCTATATTGCCCCCCTCCCCCACCCCCTCCTCTCTCTCTATCTCTCTCTCTCTCTTGTTTATTTTGCCTTTCAATTATATATGTGTGCGACCAGTTATAAAGACAAAAGTTAAATGAAATAAATGAAGGATTTTAATTTTCGTCCTTATTTTTCTTCATTTTAATTTGTAAACATATTATTCGTAAACTAAGGCCAATTAAATCATCAACCACCACTTTGGAAAATTTGTGTGAATTGTTTCTCTGATTAGTAGTCTTGATTAGTAGTTTGAAACTAAATAATTACTCACACAAAAAACAAGCTATTTGCTAATTAGTTATCACACAAGGTAGTATGGATCATGCAAGATTCCATAATATAACCTAATTTAGTAATTTGTAATTAATATTAGTTGTGGTTAATGAGACATGGGAATATGAATTCACATTAAATTTCATACTATAGTTAAAACATGAAATACAATATTAATTTATATTCACATAATGTTTGTCATCCAATAACATTATAGCGATAAGTAGTATGAAATTAAACAATTACTCACAAAAAAGAAAAACTATGTGTTAACTAGCAGTCAAAAATTAATATCAAATGTAGTATGTAATTCAATAAAAAAACCAAAGAATACAACAATTAAATGAGACGGGGAAGTATGGATTCATATGGAATTCCATATTACAGCTGATTAGTAGTTTGAAATTAATATTAGTTGTAGTTAATGAAACAGGGGAATGACATTATATTAAAGTCCATCCTACAGCTGAAACATGAAATATAGTGTAAAGTTACATTCATATGATATTTACCATCCAATAACATTTTAGCGATTATTATTCTGAAATTAAATAATTATTCAAAATAATTGTTCATGAATTAGTTCGAAGTTACTGTTAATTGTAGTATGAAATTTAATATGAATTCAATATAGTATTCTAGAATTGTAATCGAAACACAAAAGAATAAAAAACAAATAATCTGAAATTAATTATAGAAAAAAGGAGTGGGGGTAGAGAATTAACATTGATTTATTTTTTTAATTATTTTCGTAATTAGTGAAGGAGGGTAATTTAATATGTTTAGGATACTGATATTAGTTATTAGGAAGTTGCTATTAAGTTGGACTAAATGAAATATTTCTTTTTCCTTTTGGTCTGGAATTGTCTCATATTTATTTAACTTAGTCATATATACTCTACGTTTTCACACTTATTCATATATCCTAAGGGTGCGTTTGGTTGCCTAAATTAAATATTTTCTCCTTCAATTTTGGGGAAATGGTTTTCTAAGAAATTAAAATATCATGACATGGTTCAATTCCGAGGAAATGGTTTGCTGACAAGTGAAATATCATGCATGTTTGCTATTTTGATATTGTATTTGTATGGCTTTTCTTGCTATTTTTGTTACTCCATATGACTAATTATAGATTGATTCCATCTCTGTCTTTTGTTTGTTCTAAACAACGAGGATAGTACATTTGGTAAAAAGTATGTGAACTGAATTAGATAATTACGGGGCCTAAATATGTAGTTTCGCATAGAAACTCATCATTGAATAAGAAGACCAACAAGATGAACTGTGGTGAAGCACCAAAATGCGACTGAAATGAGTACTCTTGTTTACGCACGACGTGGACTCCATAGAGCATCGAGCGTAGACTCTACAACTATTGAATATGAAACTTTGATTTAGTCGATTTATGGAGTGTATTCACCTACTTTTGTTTTTGAAAAAATAATATTACATGCGGGCACAAAAAATGTTCTTTCGCGAGTTGTGCACGAGCGCACAACAAATAGTTCTTGGATAGATTAGGAGACTAAATTCTAAAGATCTGGAAATAACTCGATTGAAGAACAGAGAGAGAAAATTTGTTGTGTCTCTGATTGTCTCTTGGGTTCTGATCATCATCCTCTTCGTTAGGAGTTCATACTAATGGGGCCTTGTTTAGGGACCTTATGTTTAATAAGGTACTGTCAAAAATGTTTTCTGTAACTTGTAATGTATCTTTAGAATTAGATATAGCCATTCATGTTTGTACGATTTCCTTTTCTAAATCAGTTGTGAGTTTGGTTGCTAAAATAACTCACTTAAGCTTCATATTATATGTGGTGGTTTGATAACTACTTATTTGTTATTTAGGTTATGTCACGGGTTTAAGTATTGGGTTGCAAGTGATTTTAGATTCTATGACTTTGACTTGTTTTTGGAACAGGATGCCTCGCACACAAAATACTGTTATTAAGAACATGTACCAGCCCATTAGTTGGTGGACTAAGAAAGAAGATGAATATCTCATCGGATAGCTGAATCATGCTGCCGATAACGTTAATGTTCATGAACGGAGGTTGTGGAATTTGTATTTGGCCCTCATAGCCCAAAGGATGACTCTGAACTTCAAAAAAAGATTTTACACTTGGAAAGGTTAAGCCTCATATCCAATTCTATAAATATTGGTTTGATGTGCTTCACCCGGCGTGAAATATCATGTTAACATAAACTGGGTTAAGGTTAATGGGACTTACTGGGCTAACATAGGAAAGATTGGTGTTTTATTGCTCTTGAGTTTATTTTTTGCCAAAATGTTGTATTAGCACATTTTTTGAATATGTCAACACCTACTTATGATCGCAAGAAACTCAGATGCAGCGCTATTTTTGAACTTTTGGACTGGTATACTAACAAGTGGGCTACAATTTGTGGATTCAAAAAAATGTTGGATATTCCCGTGTGGATGTGATTCAATCCGATTTTGGTTGAACTTGAGGAAGATAATATAGAGGATGATGATGATTCAGAATACATTAATGAATGAAGAATTGAGTGGCTTGTGTTGAATTTGTGACATGTGAGCTTGTGAAGTGGTGTCCCTGTTATTTTTGCTATATTGTGTAAAGTTAGGTTAGTGATGTGTTGAATATGATATATTTTGTCTCGATCACCCTAAAACATTATTTACGAACGGATAATGGTCTGTAGTATTTAAAGGTTTTGTGCATTTGTAGATTTTGAATGGTGTTTATTATGAGCATTTAGAAGTTTTGATGGAATTTGATTTATTGTGTTTTATTTAATCTTCAATTGAGATTGATCTAAATTAGCACATGATATTTTTTTAGAGTGTGATTGGCTTGTGCATGACAAAATATTTCTTTTTGTACAAGGGATGATGCTCGTTGAAAAGATTTTACTAGTAAAATTCAGTTCTTGTAATTTCATATCACTAAAAAATCAATAAACAATATGATCGTTCTTAATACAAACAATTTAATAAATTCTATAAAACTATTCAAAAGAGGCTAATAAGTGTAGCAGATTCATACTTAGTCAAGATCATCCTAGAGAGTTAGATAATTACAAAAGATACCTATGATTTTTACTATACTGATAAAAATATGAGAACCAGAAAAACACACAAAAAGATAGCCTAATTAATAGCTAGTCGAATGGTAATGTAGCATTATTGGTCGGACAATTATAGCTAGTCGTTGTCAGAATGTACTGTAGCGTTTTTTACCACAGGATCTAAGGCAATATTATTTCGTTATATTGCAATATATAGCTTTGTATTTCATTGATGTTATGTATGGAAAAATATTGATAAAGATTATATAGTGAAATCTCTGATGCTCTCCATTACTCATAATAGCTCGCCTTTGATTGTATAAGCTAGTTATGAGCTCGCTACTTTTCTTTCATGGTATCAGAGTAGGTTTGAGGGCCTAACTCTGATTTTCTGTTACATAAACATATCTCACAATAGCTCTTCCTCCTCACCCCAAACTTTTTCACCTCTACCTCCAATCGTTTATCCTCAAAGTCGACTCATTTCAACCAAATTAGATGAAAATAATTATTTGATCTGTAGACAACAAGCTTTAACGACCATTTAGAGCTATGGTCTTGAAGCATTCATTAAGAAAGGATCTACATCTCCACCACAGTTTATAACAGATGAAGGAGAAAATCAGATAAACCCTTTTTCTTCTATGTGGGAAAGATAAGATCAGATCTTAGCCTCGTGGATCCTGTCCTCTTTAAGTGAAAGCATTCTTATTTTAACTGTTGGTTTCAATACATCTGAATAAATATGGTCTGCTCTTGAGAACAATTTTGCCACGCAGTCTCAAACTAAGATAATGCAGTATATGGTAATGTTGTAGTCCTTAAAGAAGAATGCCTTGTCCATGAAAGAGTATTTGGTAAAGATGAAGTCTTGCTATGATGTTTTGGCTTCTGCAGAGAACAAGATCTCTAAAAAAGATCAGATCTTGCACATTTTGGCTGGATAGGGAAGTGATGTGACTCACTGATGGTTAATGTTACATCCAGACCTTAGCCTCACACACTAGCTGAGCTGTATGCCCTTTTACTCAGCTATGAAGCCGGATTGGAAACCAACAACAACAATGTTTCATATGTTAATATAGAAGGGTCTCAGCCTTTCTTCAATGCTGTTACACAGGTCAACGCTACAAGAGTCAACAACTAAAATAACTATCAACAAGGCAGAGGAAGCTCAAGAGGTCACGGAGGAGGTAGGAACAGCTACAGAGGTGGTAGAGGAGGCAGAAATCAAAGAGGTCGCGGAGGAAGATCAAATGGAGGAGACAGGGTTGTATATCAGATCTGTTATATCTCTGGACATACAGCAGACAGGTGCTGGAATAGAAATGACAACTCTTACAGCAGCACCCATTCCAACAAGCAGTCAGTCATGAATCATTCACTCCATACACTACAAAAAAATCCGGCAATGCTGACGGCCAAATCCGTCAGGATTCCGTCAGAATAGGGAATACTGACGGCCTCCTGACGGATAATGGCCGTCAGCATTTTTGTGGTCAGGATTCCAGTATCCTGACGGCTTTAACGTACCCGTCAGAAATACTGACGGCCTGCTGACGGGCATCGGCCGTCAGCAATACTTACCGTCAGTATTCCCCCCCCCCCCCCCCTCCCTTTTTTTATTTTATTTTATAAATGCTGACGGGTTGGCCCGTCAGCATTTTTAAAATATTATTAAAAAAAAACTGGGCGGGCCTAGCCCAGCCCGCAGGAGCCCAACCCACAACCCACCTGTGCTAATTTAATTCCCCACATGTGGCATGGGTGGGATTCGAACCCCTTTATTGAAAACTAAAGCCGCTAACGAGCAAGAAAGTTTACCCAGACCTCTTGGAAATAGAGGAGTGGTGTTACCGTCTCGCCAAGTCAATTACATGTGAAAGATTATATACTTTAATATATATTAGATATATAAATTAAGTTATAAGTATAATTATAATTAATTATATTATAAATAAATGTAGATTATATTTATGAATAATAATAATATATAAATGCATAATATTATTATAAATATATTTATAAATAAATATATATATATATATATATATTTATATTTATATATATATATATATATATATATATAATTATTTATAAATAATTATAAATATATATTATTTAAAATATATATTTATTATATATTGTATATTAATAATAATATATTATTTTTATAAATATATAATATTATTTATAAATATATAATTATTATATTATATTATATTTATAAATGTATAATTTATATTATATTATATTTATAAATAATTAATATAATTATATATTTTATTTTATAAATAATAAATTAAATTATAAATATATAATATTATTTTATATGTATTATAATTATAATATTATAAATTATATTTTAAATAAATTGCTGACGGCTTGCCTGTCAGCTTTTTTTTTTTTTTTTTTAATAATTCTGACGGGCAAGGGCCGTCAGCATATATTTTTTTATTTTTTTTTAATTAAAAATTATATCCTGACGGGCAAGGCCGTCAGGATAATTAAGCGGGATAGTTTCTCGCTCTTCCCTGAGGGGATACTGACGGGTATATATGCTGACGGCCATGGCCGCCAGCAAACCCGCCATCATTTTCATCCGCCAGTATTTCCGCCAGCATTGCTGACGGCTTTTTGCCCGTCAGCATATCCGCCAGAATTGCCGGATTTTTTTGTAGTGATATGGCACACTTTGGAAATGGTGGAAGCACGAGCTCGCATTTAGACTATGACTCAGATACTCTTTGGTTTCCTGACTCTGGAGCAACTGCGCATGTGAGAAATGACCTCTTAAATTTGAATATGGCCTCAGAATATGCTGGAGGGAATAGGCTCCAAATGGGAAATGGAGATGGAGTAAACATTAATCACATTGGTAACTCTTTTCTCAAAGCTCCTCTCAGTTCAGAACCTTTTTGCTCAAAAGTTTACTTCATGTTCCCTTAATCACTTAAATTCTGTTAAGCGTCTCCAATTTTGCCTCTGATAATAATGTCTTCTTTGAATTCCATCCTTATTATTGTCTCACTAAGGATCAAACAACCAAGGCCATCTTGCTCATAGGGACAGTTAAAGATGGACTCTACCATTTCAACCTTCATAACACCAAGCCAGCCACATATCAACCTCCACCAGCATCACCCTTCATCATGCTACCTGCTCAAACTTGTCTCATTTCCAGTTTTCAGAATAAAGAGCTTTTCTCTGATCTATGAAATTCTAGATTAGGTCACTCTGGTCAAGATGCAATAGATAAGACATTGAAAAGATGTAACATTCCTTATAACAACAATAATAAAAGTTGGTCTTTATGTTCCTCTTGTATGTTAGCAAAAAGTCACAAACTTTCTTTTCCAAACTCTAAATTTACTAGCTCCTGAAGTTGTAATTTTTTGGTGTTGAAATAAATCAACGAGTTCATGGCTTGGTGTTATCGGACTTCAATCCATTTGCAAGTTTCAACATGTTTCAAGCTCAAGAGATAAGAGAAAACCGGAAATAATGCAATTAAAAATATCAAACTAAACTAGAAATTGAAATGACAAGTTGGTCGGATGCCTCGGTCGTATGCCCAAATTGAAAATGCAAGCAATTAATAAAAACAAGCAAAAACAAGCATTGTTTCATCAAGTACTACCATGCATGCATAAAGTACAACCATGCATAAAAACTCAAATAATGCAAATTGATAAAAATTGAAAGCACCAAAGTAAAGAGCAATAAAAGTTGACGTAAAAGTTCAGATCTTTCGGAAAAATAACGAGAAACGAAGAGTAGATCTAAGATTCAATTTAAAACTATGCATGAAAATTTAATTCAAAATAAAGCATAAGTAAAACTCAAAGTCATGATAATCAAGGACCCGATCTATAGCCTAGGTGTGTCACTCAACTAGAATCCATAGTCGATTCACAAGATCTAGCATGAAATCAAGTAGCTAAGGCAAAAAGCATAATATGAAGAACAAGCATGAAGATGAAGAACAAAGCTTGAAATTAAAAGGAAAGCTTACTAAAATTAAATGGAGAATCCCAAGCTTGAGTTACAAATGAAAGTGTTAATCCAAAGGAGTATTTGGATTCATCTTGAGCTTACAAACCCAAGGCAAAACTTCAAAAATTAAACTAAGAACAAGAGAGAGAAAATATTCCAAAACCCATGCAAGTTTGGGAAATTTGAGTGATACCTAATAAAATGAGAGTTGTAGTCTATTTATACTAAGGTTAATTTGGGTCTAAATGGGCCAATTTGACCTTAAAGCCTCTTTAAATCTCGGGTTTGACCCAATTGGACCCGTGTTGACCAAATTGGCTCAAGGTGGTTTGGAGATGGCTCGGAGGTGGCTCGGTCTTGGGCTGGATGAGAGTTGGTGCCCGGGCAGGGTTTGGCATTGGTTCTGGTGTGGATTGGCATCGGTTGGCGCTGCTTCACGTCGGTTTTGGCGTGGATTGGCATCGGTTGGCGCCTGGGCAAGGGATTTGGCGCTGCTTCGCGTCGATTTTGGCGTGCGCAGCAGTTTTGGCGTGGACTGGCTTGCCTTGGCGAGCCTTGGCACCGATTCCAAAGAGTTTGGCATTTTGGGAGCCTCTTTTGGCACTGAATTTGGCACGCCTTGGCTTGGCTTGGCTTGAACTTTGTCCCTTAATGCCTTTACCTATAAAAATAGGATTTTGAACATTAAAACTTAAGAATTTCACCAATCCTCAAATCAATTGAACCATTTAACCCAATTAAATATAAAATTAACAAGAAACACGAAAAACAACAAAACTAGAAAAACGACTTAAAAACTTAATTAACCGACATAAAAACCATTAAAACCACAATAAAAACCTAATTAAAAATACGAGAAATACACAACAATTACATGCAAAATAACTACCCCACACTTATCGGTTTGTTCGTCCTCGAACAACGAAAAGAATCGAGAATGTACATGCAATGAACATTATGTAAAAAAAAAAAAATTCTTGTGCTTATCCTTATTATTGAGGTGTTAGTATCAACATAGACTCGCTATCTTCATGCGTTACTCGTATTACTCTTTCTCAAATGCAAGCCAAATCGATGACTTCCTCTCAAATGGAATTTTGAGGTGTTTGCTCAATTAGCTCAAGTGTATATAGGACGTGTTTACGCTCAAGTCGGTCAATACATGCACCTTGACAAGATTTCACAAATCGGACGCTCAAAATTGCTCAAGCACATGATCAAATAAGAATCGAAAGAGGTCTTTATTAAGGGTTGTAATGTTGGCTCTTTGGTAAGGTATGAAACATTTGGATATAGTGGATAACACACGATCAAACGTGATCAATAACACACAAAACCCTAATTTCTAAAACCCGAAGCTTATAATCGCTTCACCTTTCCCAATTCACCAAACTTTCGTTCGAAACCCTTTTCATACATTTTCACGCTTTCCCGACTTTATTCTTCATAACACTTAGAAGCCTTTTGAATTTGCTTCTTTTCACTAAACTTAGCCCTTTTTGAATTAGGCTTTATACTTGAATGCTCGCTTTATCACTCTTCGTGATTTGTGTTGGAGTTTTATTCTCCT
>BMAC01001593.1:0-15179 GCA_014905375.1 Phtheirospermum japonicum
GCCAACGGCCGTTTTTTGAATATTGGACATTTTGTTCAAGAAAGGAAGAGAAAGGAGTGAAAATGAGGCTCCATCGTATGCATGTCAATCTCCCACTGATCGATGCAAGGGCCCCGTCGATCAATGAAAAAATTTCTATTTTCCTAGTCAATAGCTCGTCGATCGACAGGAAGTTAAGRGGGCATCAATTTCATGTCCATGGTGCGTCGTTCAACGCAGAACTCTCCATATTCTCTATCGATGGATTATCGATTGGTTCCTGATAGACGAGACCTCCATGGACCGTGTCGATGGTGCATCTATCGATGGCTATGCTTTAAGGGTCTGAGTCGTGTTTTTGTCAAATTGAGCCGGTTGTGATCATCGAGAGCGCGCTTGGTCTTGCTCGACTGTCCAAATACAATGAAAGGCAAAATAAAATAAAATCCTATGAAAATAAGAGAAAAAATACGAAAATAGCAAAAAACGAGACACAAAAATATAGAAAAATACACACAAATATGTATGAATAACCATCATTCTTTGAGAGATCGACACAAGTCGTACTCACTAAACTATGATTACCTTGTTCTATTACGAGCAATCTCTTTCTTTTCTATATTTAATATAGTGTGAGAGATATGGATGATATTTGTGATATTTGATGCCATTGTCGGGGAATGATTAAGATTGAAGGAAGCTTTTTCTCATTCTTTTATGTGATCTTAGTTTAGTTTTATTACAATTTTAGTATACTTCTCTTTCATTCGACATGTTTGCTTTTTTGTTGAGTGTTGTGCATGCAAGGAAGACGAACCGATCGTTGCCGACTTTTATTTCTGGCATGGACTGCAATCGAACTAACCGTATACATATTTATGTTTATTTTTATAATTATAGATTATCTACAGTTATAATTTATGGTTCTTCACTTTATTTTAGAACTTGTTCGAGTCGATCGAATCATAATCGGGTTCACGATATGTGTAGGACTTGCACACGACATCCACAATACACCGGTGATAGCCCATTCACAAAACTATACAAGTGATTAAAATTTTCTAAATTGGGGGGTTTGAGGATTTCATTTACAGCATATCTATGTTTTAGTACTTAATGCGTTCGGTTCTTTAATACATTGGCGATAATGTTTACGTGTTGAAGTAAAGTTAGGTTTATATAATGATTGTTATTGGTGAAATCTGCTGGTTTTATTTGATAAAGGATGAAGGTGGGAAAAGCTTTTATAAAACTAGTAATTTTGGAAAATTATATCGTGAGCATATGTCCGTTGAATTGCTTGGTTTGTTATTATCCTTCTCATGCGTTGTGCTAAAATATGGTGGTTATAAGTGGTCAGCATCATCTGGTATATGCTAATTTATAGCAGGTATCGTGATGAAATTGTATGTTGGACTCGTATTCGACTATTGTTGATGGTTATGGTTGCCGACAATTATTGACGAATAATATTGTTGACTGTCATGTTTCGGGCAGCTTGTTCATAAGACATTTTAACCCTCGTAAAATCTCTGTTGGTGTTGAGTACCTCATTGAAGTTGTAGATATGCATCTTAGCTGTGTGTAGGTGCTAGAATTACTCAATTATCTATTTTCTAGTAGACGTTATGCTTAAAATACTATTTCTGCGAGCTGTTGTACTGCTGTCAAGTTTTCTGCAGCTTTGTTCTTCGATTTTATGTTGTTTTCACCCTCGTAGCCTACTTGTTGGCTTTTAGTGTCTTTAAAGTAGTTTTAGCTTAATGTGTTATCTTTCTATTCCATATAAATCATATTTTTATCTATTATTTTAATAAAGTATGGCTAAATTACCAATGTTGCGCATGACGACGTAAACTTGCTACTGTCTAGAAACTTGAATTTAGTAACTTTGTTAAATTTGTGTTTATTGTAGACAAATGTTATAAAATGTTACTGTCTGTTAGGTATGAGTAGTTTGGACAATCAATCAAGTAGGTTGCATGTGGTTATTGCTTGACTACTCATGGTGCCTATTCCCACTATTGTCGTTTCTTATAAGATTGTGCCCTAACCGATCTACTTTGATTTCCAAACCTTCCTTGAGTTACTAGTTCCAAACGACTTAATTCACTTTTGATTCTTGCGGCACCGTGGACCGTAATACTATAATTACGAATATCAGTCGCGAGTAATTGTTTTTATGACTCAGGCCTCAAACCTCTAGTAAACTTATGTAACTTATCTTCTTCATCTTGCATTAATCCGGTTGCATACTTAGACAGTCTATGGAAACTAGATTCATATTCCGCGACTGTCATTGTTCCTTACTAAGATGACAAAACTCATAACTCTAAGAATGTAATGATCTCGAAACTCTTATACGAATTTTTCCCAAAATCTTTAACATCCTTCCCTTGCCCATATACCATCAATTGTTCTCCACCAATCGTAAGAAGCTAAACGAAACACCACGAGAGTCGATTTTTGTTCTTCAGTATAATTTGAGGCTATAAAAATGCTCTCGATTTTCTCAAACAACTTTTCGACTTTAACATCATTTGGTTKTCTCAAGAAAATTAGTGTATCAAACCAAAAACCTTTCTGTCACTCGGTCATGGGGTTCAGGGGTAGGACCTCTAGGTCGAGGATTTGGTACGTTTAGTTTTTTTAAGAATTCCAGTAACTGGTGCATTACTTGCGTGTTTAGATTGGGTTCTCCTACAGGAGGGGTGGTACATCTCATCTTGGTTCTTGGTCTTCCTCATGATTTCTCTTATGAAAGGGGTAAGGTTCATAACGAGGGTGTAAACGTGGGCGCCCTCGTCCTCTCCTATTTGCCATCTCGAGGTGTACAAACACGCTTATTATACAATTAATTACTAACAAATTAAGAGTACGAGATAAACATTGACATTGAGTGTAAAACATAAATGGCTAAGATCAAGAAATAAAACACAAGGTGGAACTTATTTTAAATAAGTGAAAAATACAAATTATAATTATGAATGGAGACATCCAAAGAATTCAACAACAATTCTAAACCAATTATATGTTCCTATATTAGTGAATGCTTGTGAAAGCTTAACATTCAAAGAGAAAGTGTAGGCAACGAAGAGCCCAAATTTTCAAATTATAGCTTGAAGGTCAATACAAGAATAGAGTAAGTTCCATGATTCTAAAAATATCAAAATAAAAGAATCAATGACTTGTCGAATGTTTAAACATCCCAAGTCAGAATTTAACAATAAAAGGCAGTCAAACGAGGCAATTTCTATGAGCAGTTATCTACAAAAAGAAAAATCAAGAGTGTAAAGAAATGAAAGTGAGGTGTTAACCTTGAATATGAAATAGCCGTAAAAGAAAAAAAGAAACAAATCAAGGATTTCTAAGGTATATGACAAATAAGATATAAAGCTTGTTAAAATTTAGGTACAAAAGAAAGATGACAATTTGGATCAAGACCTTCGAAATTCAATAGAAGTCTCAATTCAATAGATTCGAAAGTAGGTATTAATAAGAACATAATATTTAGAAGATAATATCATAATTGATGAAAACCCAATGATTATGAGAGGTTCATTATTCAATCAAAATCCAAGAAAATAATGGTTATAGAGTAGAACGAATGATTATATCACAAAATGTGACGAATAACAGATGCTCTAGGTTTACAATGAAGTATTTACCAGGCAGATGGAATCAAGATGTGGTTAATAAATAATATTTTGGGAAGAGAGATCAAACTCTCACCGATTTACAAAAAGTTTCACTATTAGTCATTGAATAGGATGCATGTATCTAACTCTCACATGGAGGAGTCAGTTAAGAATTTAATCTTAAGAAAATATTCTTTTCAAAAATAGAATAAACAGTAATACAATCATGAGACTGGGATTTATTATAGAATAAATACATTGACACCTCTAAAGATACAATATTGACATGGAGAATTATGGGTTTAGAAATCACATGAAGAACTATTTTGTTGGTGATAGTTTACCATAAGAAATAAGAGATTTTTATAAGAAATTACTTCACAATCAAGTACATGACTCTTTGTGAATGAATAAGTTATTCACGAGGTAAAGTAACAAGGCACTAGTTGAAAAAAGCAAATAGGTAACTGGTTTGAGCTAACCAGATTTTTATGATTAGATAATTGAATAGCAAAAATTTGAGAAATAAATAAATGGCACCGCAAAAGGGTAAGATATAAAAACTATGGTTTTTGTCCACTGAAGAGAAAATGATCAAAGTTAAAAGATCAACCAGTAATCAACCGATATAAGTAAAAGAAATGGATGGTCAAAATGATTTCAAAGGTAAATAATGAATGTAATCAAATGATAGTTTATTAAGTATGATAACAAAACAAATAATAGGTTGAAGATGGAAAAGTAGCATGGTCGGATACAAAGTATATGAAGTTCTAATGAATGTGTAGATGGAATAGAAGTTTGAATGAAATTGAATTAAAGTTTCATTCGATAAGATAAAGGTTGATAGTGGAAAACTAATATAATCATCAAGATAAAGAACCTAAATTAGTAAGTCGGAAACCTTTAAACAACTAATGATATCTAAGACTTACATAGTAATTTATACACAAGAGGGCTCTTCATATATATCTCAAAAACTACTTTCTTTTTGATGTTAATTGTTATCATAGATAGAGTATCCTTCACCTTGCGCCAGCCTTGTGAAAACTTATATATAACTTTTCTATAGTAAGATCATAATATTTTTCTAATGCTTCTATTCACTCCCGGTTGTTGCTCTTTACTCTTGGGTTGTCTTTCGACCTTTCTTTATCATTATCTTATTGAACGATTAGGGCTTGAGCTTATTAATAATCATATCGTGCATCATCCCATTGTTGAACTCGTCTGTGAAGAAAACCCTCACCATGTTCTCTAGGTAGAAGAAATGCTTACAAGTCTTGCTTGCATGTTGAAGCAATGCTTGCAATTTATCGATTATTAAAGCATCATCTCTTTATTTTTTCAGCACTTCCGTTAATTCTACTCTTTTTGATATTGAAGATATCCACTCGTTGACTTGTTCCAAGCTATTTAGGAGGCACAAGGTGGCTTGAGGCTTCGGCCTATATTGGCGTGTTACCTTTCATGGTGAGTGGATAACGTAAAAAGGGTTTGGTGTCTGATCAACATTGATCCTACGTTTATCACTTGTTAGTTGAACCTAGTCTGGGAGCTAAGTGCTACGTGTGAGAGCATATCTAACCAAAACCAAACTATGTGTTACGCACTGGAGCCACCTATAGAGTCTTATGCCTGGGTGTCATTCATTTGATATGTGAATTTGAAATTCACAGGTGCTTGTTTTTATTGTGGGGTTCATCCCTTTGTCTGCAAAATCTACATTCATGGCATATATGAAACACTTTCGACACCGATTACATTTTACAAAGACTTCACATTTCTTTTGTTACACATATATACGTTTTTGCTCTAATTTTATGAAAACTCAATTTTCTATCTTTTTAAAATCTATTTTGTAACTTTTAAAAACCTCATTGAGCTCCTTTAACTCACTCCACATTTTAAATAACATTTTCAGATGTTCATACATGAGATACAATAGAGAGGTAAACTATCTACTCAGATTGGCCTCTTTTTGGGACATCCAGTATTTAGATTATTTTGGTAGGTTTTGTCCTAACATTAATTAGATTCTTGTTAGTTCCATGTAGATTGTATATCAAAATTTGGACTTCCCCTGTATTTAGTATTTTTGTCGAGTGTGTAGTTTTTTTAGTATTGGAGGATGCCTTGGGGATTTTGGTAAGTATTTTTACATGAGGATTATAATCTTGTATTTTTCAATTTGGGCGTTACATAAATGGCATCAGAGTTTGAGTGCAAAGGGATTGCAGTTAAACATACATAGGACAGGATCTTTAGGTAATTGTTTTATTCATGAATTTTCGGAATCATGAACCTCACTCTATCATTTTTTTGGCATTCAAGCTATGCTTTGGAAAATGTTGGGCTATTTGTTGCAAATATTTGCTCATTGAAAAATAAACTTTTGCAAGCATTTTACTAAGGCAATAACATATAACTTGTTTGGAGTTTTTGTTGAGTTCTTTAGATATCTCCACTAAGATTTTATTTTCTATTTAGCACTTATTTAAAACAAGTTATACTTTGTGGTTTATTTCTTATTTGTAGTGATTTATTGTTTTGTATTCAATGTCAATGTTTGTCTCATACTTTTAATTCTCTTTCACTCCTGATTGTTCCAAATGATATTTCTCACATATTTGTCACTATACCTTCAAGAGACTGATGTCGACTAACTTCACTTGATACACAAATTTATCTTTAATACTTATTACTTAATCTACTTTATTATTCAAGATATTTTATATTTTATTTCCAAATTCTTCTTGTTTTGATTTACATCATTTCCTTGATTACGATTTTCTTTCTGAGTTAACGATTAAATTTGTTCTCATTTTACTAGTCATCCTCTAGTACTCTGACCTTAGTAGTTAGTTTTCTCTACTTGATAGATGTCTTCTGATTGTTGAGCTATTTAATGCAAATGCACCCTTCTCAAGCCACGAGTTCGACAAATCTTTCAATTCCTCAATTGCCGCAACTATATGCTCGAATCTTGTCAGTAAGCACCGTCGAATCTTTTGGACAACCTTTTTCTTTATAGAGTATCACCATAGCCTTGGATTAGATTCATTGCAATGGATACTCCAGAAAAGAAATCTTGCATAGTTTCAATATCTTTCATGAATATATTATCAAAATCACGAAATAAGTTTTGTAACTTTATGGAAATGACTTTCTTATAGCCTCCAAATTGATTTTTCAAAACTTGCCATGCATCTTTTGCTATTTTGGCACCTCTAATGCGCGGAAGGATGGATCGACTTACCCCTTGGTGCATAAAAGACAAGGCCCATGCATCTTTAATCTTGTTCTCCTTATGCTCTTTATTTTGTGCATTTGATAACACGGTTACTTCTTCTCGAGTATGTAGTGTGTACCCCTCTCCAACATTATCCCATATATAATGAGATTTTATTATTATTATTATTATTATTATTATTATTATTATTATTATTATTAATTTTATTTTTTTTGCATGAGAAAACTCCATTGCTCATAGTCTTAGCCAAAAAAAATTTGAACTCCTTTTCGAGAATAAGTGAATGCTAAATTATTGTTCGTGAATTTTATTTTTAAAATATTATAGATAAGTAATCAGGCCAAGGGTGGCTCTTATACCAAAAATCTGTTGGGTTTGAAATATAAAATGAAGAGAAGTTGAAAACTTTATTATATTTTAGACTGCAATATTACAAATATTTTCCAAGACTTATGCATTAAAGTCTTTGGAATTTATCTCTCAAATTTATTTACCACACTAGACTCTCAAATGTTTTATTTACTTCTGTCCACACCATGCACAAACGGTATACGTATATAAATAGGAGTGGTGATGACATATCAAAAAGGTTAAATTTATTTGACCAATTTAGAAGCTTGACCACCAAAGCAATTATCTATAGACGGATTCATGCATGAACTTGAATCTTGAAAGTCATGTTGACTTCAAAAGTCATTCTAGAAAACCCCCATCTATTTTGTTAATTTCCAAGTAATTCCAAACGACAACAATTAGAAATTAATTTCAATAATAATCCAGTTGTTTGAGTTTAATAAAACTTTAGCTAAAAGTAAAGAAACGAATATTTGCTTATTATAAATAATAACAACAACAATAATAATAATAATAATAATAATAATAATAATAATAATAATAATAATAATAATAATAATAATAATAATAATAATAATAATAATAATAATTGTCTATTTTTCTACTTCTACTACTACTAAAAATATTAATATTAATTATTATTGCTATTATTAAAAAAAAAAATCACTACATTCTACTTTATATAAGTGACATTTAAGGTGGAGAAGTAGGCATGAGCTCGGGATAGGGGGCTAAATTTGCCCAAAATATATATAATTCATGTGTTTCACAATATTTGTTTCTATAGAAAAATAAAATGTAACCAAGATGATAATTACTCATATATCCCTATTGACATGCTTAAAATCAAGAAAATCCAAATAGGTCAAAACCAAGTCAACTGGGTATATTCTAACCATTACAGATTTTATAAGACTCCATGTTTTAACTTTCCATAAATGCATTGCTCAGAGTTCACAATCTAACCAAATCAGATTTTATAATTGTTTAAGCAATCAGATTTAAACTGGGAATACTTAGCAATCAAAATGCAATCAGATTTAAATTAGGAATACTTGTCAATCAAACTTGTTCAATAAAGCAACCGTAAAATTGTTTATCCCATTGAAAGAAATTATTTATAAACCTTGAAATCATGATATTTTAAATTTACTAAGATTTATGTGAAGTTTTATAAAACATACTCAAACACATAGCAGTACAAAAAAAAATAAATAAATAAATAAATAAAGTAAATAATTAGCCATGAATTAGAATAGTGAGAAATTTTAAGATCCGAAAGAGATTGGTTCTTTAACCACTATGATATTGAAGTAAAATAAAGTTTTCATAGCAAGTTTCAAATCTGTTTTGAGTCTTAATTGCCAAGGGACATGAATGCCAACACAGACACTTAAGAGATTTTTTTTTAAGTAACTAATACCTAACTGAACCATAAATTTTCACAAAGGCTTTATTAAAAGTAATAATTATAAGCTTTGGTGTCCTACTGAACACACATTGAACAATTAAAGGGTATCCATGGAAATCTTTATTTAAAATCCTAAACCCACATTTGGAATTTGGCAAACTGTGTAATTCCACATAAGAACATCGTGCATGAATGCTGCAAAATTAAATAGTAAGCTCCTGCTCTTGTCCAATGTTTTGAGACTTAGAGATGCATGACAGACAATCTTTGAATACTATAACAACAGAAAATAAAAAAGCAAATCAACATATGAACAAAAGAAAGTGAGAGCTCCAGATTATCCCATAATCATCGAAAGTATGGTTAGGGAAAACAAGCCTTTTGTGAAAATGAAAATAAATACTAGCTGACGCGGAACTAAATACTTATTAAATTTCCAATCCACTCGTCATGTTCCATCTCGCACCATCAACCTGAAAATATTATATATATTTGGGATGAGCATCGAGCCTAGTGGAAAACATGTGTCTCATACAATCACGATACGAAAAATATATCAATGAATAAAAAAAACCTCATGAATGTTGTTACGTGGATTCCTCCACGGAATACGTACCCTGTTGCCCAAAGGCTATATAGTCACCTGGAGGCTATGTGGTCGCCCGAAGGTATAATAATCGCCCGAAGGCTATTTAGTCGACATCAAATGTCACATGTGAATCGATTAAACATTAATATACCATATAAAGATTATATGAGACAAGAGAAATAATTTTAGGAAATTTCCTAAACCTCGAAATAGTATCGCGAATATGAGAAATATGTGATACTATACAAAACCCTTTTTAAGATCCTTGATTTCCAAAATTTTTGACACCTAAAAGACAAAACAGCCAACTTAAAAACTATTACTACGCGAAAATGTGAAACAATCGAAACTACGACAAAAAAGAATACACAAATCCTTACCCCTACTAGTAAAATTTAACAATAATGTTACGCTTATACTTAAATGATCAAATGAACTGTACTGCAAAGGAGAAAAAAAGGAATTTGCGAAGCAAAAGAAAAAAATACAACAACTTTTCATTAGTTTCATGCTTTCTTCAAAATTGAGAATATGGCTGGGTTGGAAAGTTCATTTGACCAAGAGATAAAATAACTTCTTTCTTGTACCTTACATTGCCACTGTCAAAGCAAAATGGCTGCGCATGAATTTTCCTTTTTTTTTTTGGAGATCGTAAGGATAATAACACAGAAATCTTATTAATAATGTTAGGATTAGTGGGGTTACTGCTACTATTACTAGTAATAGTAATTACAGTTATTATTGTTATTATTAAAAAAACTCGTTACATTCTACTTTAAATAAGTGTCATTTAAGGCAGGGAAGTAGGCAAGAGCTCGGGATAGGGGGCTAAATTTGCCCAAAATATATACAATTCATGTGTTTCACAATATTTGTTTCTATAGAAAAATAAAATTTAACAAAGATGATAATTACTCATATATCCCCATTGACACGCTTAAAATCAAGAAAATCCAAATAGGTCAAAACAAAGTCAACTGGGTATTTTTTAACCATTGTAGATTTTTTAAGATTCTATGTTTTGACTTTCCATAAATGCATTGTTCAGAGTTCACAATCCAACCCAATAAGATTTTATAATGGTTTAAGCAATAAGATTTAAATTAGAAATACTTAGCAATCAAAAAGCAATCAGATTTAAATTAGGAATACTTGTCAATCAAACTTATTCAATAAAACAACCGTTCTTTATCCCATTAAAATAAATCACTTGTAAACCTTGAAATCATGATATTTAAAAATTACTAAATTTTATGTGAAGTTTTATAAAACATACTCAAACACATAGCAGTAAGAAAATAAATAAATAAATAAAGTAAATAATTAGCCATGAAATAGAACAGTGAGAAATTTTAAGATCCGGAAGAGATTGGTTCTTTAACCACTAACATATTGAAGTAAAATAAAGTTTTCGTAGCAAGTTTCAAATCTGTTTTTGGTCTTAATTGCCAAGTGACTTGAATGCCAACACAGACACTTAAGAGATTTTTTTTAAGTAACTAATACCTAACTGAACCATTAATTTTCATAAAGGCTTTATTAAGAAGTAATAATCATAAGCTTTGGCGTCTTACTCAACACATGTAAAAAAAGTAAAGGGTAGCCATGAAAATCATTACTTAAAATCCTAAACTCACATTTTGAATTTTGCAAACTTTGTAATTCCACATAAGTATATCGTGGAAGAATGCTGCAAAATTAAATATTAAGCTCCTGATCTTGTCCAAAGTTTTGCGAGTTAGAGATGCATGACAGACCATCTTTGAAAGCAATAACAACAAAAAAATAAAACAGCAAATCAACATATGAACAAAAGAAAGTGAGAGCTCCAGATTATCCCATAATCATCAAAAATATGTTCAGGGAAAACAAGCCTTTTGTGAAAATGAAAATAAATATTAACTGACGCGGAACTAAATACTTATTAAATTTCCAATCCACTCGTCATGTGCCATCTTTCACCGTCAACCTGAAAATATTAAATATATTTGGGATGAGCGTCGAGCCTAGTGGAAAACATCACGATACGAAAAATATATCAACGAATAAAAGAAAACCTCATGAATGTTTTTACGTGGATTCCGCCACGGAATACGTACCCTGTTGCCCGAAGGCTATATAGTCGCCCGTAGGCTATGTGGTCGCCCGAAGGCTAAATAATCGCCCGAAGTCCATGTGGTCGCCCGAAGGCTACTTAGTCGACATCAAATAACACATGTAAATTGATTAAACATTAATATACCATAGACTGATTATACGAGACAAGAAAAATAATTTTAGAAAATTTTCCCACCTCGAAATAGTGTCTCGAATATGAGAAATATGTGATGCTATGAAAACCCCCTCTTAAGATCCTTGATTTCCAAAATTTCCGTCACCTAAAAGACGAAACATCCAATTTAAAAACTATTACGAGGCAAGAACGAGAGACGATCGAAACTACGACAAAAAAGAAAACACAAATCCTTTCCTCTACTAGTCAAGAAATTATATATATATATATATATATATATATATATATATATATATATATATATATATATATATATATATATAGGGTTGGGTTCAAATGAGAACTCGTCATTATATGTGAACCTAGGGACTCATCTTGACCATTAGATTGGATAATCTTGATGGTTGAGATCATGACATGTCAGCATTAATTAATTAAAAATGGTATTTTGGACATATATCAACGTTTACAAAGAGCACTAGATTGTTCTTTGGAAAGCACAATAGATTAAGAAGAAAAAAACACTACGATTGTATAAAAAAAGCACCGCAAATTTCGTCTATAAACTGCAAATTCAAAAATTTGAAATGAAACTTAAATCTTCAACAAACCATAACTTTTTCAGATTTTATTCGTTTTGAATGAAATATATATCAAAATTAATCACATTCTCAAGATCTACAATTTAAGATACATATTGCATATTTTAAAACGTAAAAAATATATATATATATAATTAAATAAAAAAATTGGACTGATTTTAGCACTACAGTACTGTGTAAAAAGCACAATGAACCTGGACATATAATTGCACTGTGCAATATTAGATCTAAGGCCAGGATTAGTCCCTAGGTTCACATATAACGACGGGGTTCTCATTTGAACCAATCCTAATATATATATATATATATATATATATATATATATATATATATATATCGTATATGTATGTATATATATATAATGTTGATAAGTAAAATATAACAATACTGTTACTCTTATACTTGAATGACCGAATGAACTGTACTGCAAAGAAGAAAAAAAGGAATTTGCGAAACAAAAGAAAAAAATACAACAACTTTTCATTAGTTTCATGCTTTCTTCAAAATTCAGAATACGGATGGGTTGGAAAGTTCATTTGTCTAAGAAATAAAATAACTTTTTTCCTGTACCTTACTTCGCCTCTTTCAAAGCAAAATTGTTGCGCATGAATTTTCCTTTTTTTCTTTTTTGAAAGCGTGAAAAATAACACAAAAATCTTATTAATTATGTTAGGATTTGTGGGGTTAAGGAAGAGAGGTGGGGGTTTAAAATACTTCTAGTCTGATATGATATTTTTATTTGAAAAAAAAAAAACCTCTTAAAACCCTCAACTGGAAGGATGGGATGTGACTTAACTTCCAAGTTTTTATAAAAACATAGCAGCCGTTCTTTTTCTAAGAAATTCTTGTTGGGCTTATAAAAATAACATTCTTGGTACCTCATGAATGAAATAGTGAGGCCCAAGTTATAATAAAAGAATATATATGATTAGGTTCAAATGAGAACCTAGGGACATATCAACACCTCAAATTAATCTCATCCAATGGTCATATTTAATAGTTGATTTGGAGAGGAGTGCAAGCTTAAAGGGGGTACAATAGTCCTTTTATTTTCTTGCAATTAAGATTCCCATAAATCACGATTCTCAAGTTTAAATTATCTCGTAGTGGTTGAGGCCTAATTTCTTTTATCAATATTGAGGCAAATGGAAGCAACTACAGACGGTGGTGATGGTTTGCCCCAAGTTTTTCAATTTTGGGGTTTTGGTAGCTCTGAGTTACGAGTTATAATTTTTTAGATGAAAATTTAGGTGATTTCAATTTGAATGAATTTCAGTGGAGGATCTGTATCAGGTTCAACTAGTTGTTATTTTATTTATAACTGTCGTTATGGAGCACCATTTCATGATAATATCAACACCGTTTATTTTTATTTCTGTGATTACGATGATGGGAAAGGACGAGGGGCTATGAATATGGCGGATGCAATGGTGTTCGTATTGACATTCTCATATGTTGTCTTGGTGCTCATATTAAGTGCTTGAAAAATGAGTTTCATACAGTGATGTAATCTTTTAATCAGTAATTTTCAGCATTTTTGCTTTTTTAAGTACAAAATGGTTTGGTTCAAATATTTTAGAATGTATTTTCATTTTTTACGGTTGTGTTGTGGTGTTTTCTGGTGCTACTTTTTTTTAAAACAATGCTACTTTATGTGATAGTTTTTTCTGTAAGTTACTCAAATTGATTATTTTTTAGATAAATGCTAGACATTTATTTTTGTGTATGGTGGACGATCATAGCATACTGTCAAAATTCCTTTAATTTTTTTGCATCAAGTTTTGATGCTTTCATTTTCACAGTAGCAATACTTTTCAAAATGTAGTTGTATGCTTCTTTTTATGGTGGTTGTTTGATATTTGAGTTTTTTAATTTAAACAGAACAGATGGGTCATTTGCATATGAAAATCGAACTAGCAACACAAATGTTTAATTATTGTTTGCCTTAGTTTGAAACCCGCCTTTAATATAAATATCATTAATGTTAAATTACCTCGATTAAAAAAAAACTACTGATTGGTACTACACAAAATAAATGCCACTCATTATTATGCTACCATATCTAAAGTGATCCAAAAGAAAAAACTATGAACAAGGTAAAAAGGATTATAATCTAGTTAAAAGTTACAAGAAATATCTACATATACAACAAAGACTTAATCACACGTTCTTTAATTCAAATTGTTTTGCGTGATAACTAGGTGCCGCTGGATTAAATATGCGGGTTTCACGAACTTAGGAGATGACCTCATCACCGAAATTATTTGTCTAGCAAATAAATTTGGAAATACATCCAAAGAAACCACCACGTCTTAAGTTGAGTTTGAGGACCTATACAACAGCTTGAATTTGAAAGACACCCACGTCTTAGAAGAAAATCTCACCATTGATGCCGTTTGGACTGTAAATATTATTTACAAGATCAGATAAAGCACTTATGAACACAAGATAAAGCATTATTAAATAAATATTGAAGCATATTCAATTGATTTAGTAGCATTCCAACCATAAATTATAAATATAAAATTGGCTAATGTGAACCCAAAGTAAGGTAACAGTTTACGAATACATAAAAAAACATTTAATCAAGTCAATCAAAACAATAAACACATATTGAAAAAGCATACGAGAGTGCTTCATTAATAATATATTAGTGCTTTCAAATGTACATTAATGTGCTTTTATAGAGTATGATGGCAGTGGTGGTTTGATTTGTGTTAAAAATTTAAAAAACACTAAAAAATATTGCTTTAATATTAATATATTAGTGCTTTTATAAAGTACGATATGTGTAATAAAAAGAACCAATTCTAAACGCAATTCATTACAACCTTAAATGAAACACTGTCAAACACAGGACGAAGCACTATTGTACATATATAGAAGCACCTTTAGTTCGCTTAGCAGCATTCCCATAATTCATTCGAAATATTAGGATTCAGAATGATGAGAGCACATGGGCAAATGATTAACGTGTATTTGTCTTGATTTAAGTTAGTATTTTATTTAGTTTATATTATTGTTTTTGGTATAAGTTGGATAAAATGAGCTTATTTTCGTATTTTCTTATCTCCGACTATTTTATTATATTTTTATTATAATTATTTAATTTTATGTTTA
>BMAC01001593.1:21646-43315 GCA_014905375.1 Phtheirospermum japonicum
TAAGTGTTTTGAGGTATTTAGGTTTGGACGTAGTCAAGGTTGGGCCAACGATTGGAGTTTCGGCGAAAACGGGGCACGATTTGAAGAATTTAGAACTGTCAGACTTTCTATAACGAATTTTTACCTGTAACCGTTCTAGAAAGTCCTGGCCGACCACAACTCTCTGTAGCGTCGACCCAAGGTGCGTCGACTGACGCCCTGACGACGCGTCCTGCCGAGCGCTGCCGAGCCAGCCACTTCCGAACCCTGCCGAGTCTGTCGGGCACTGCCGACCACTGCGCGCCATGCCTGCCGAGCCCGCTGAGACCTGCCGACCACGTCTGCCGAGTGCTGCCGACAGCTGCCGAGCGCTGCCGGGCGCTGTCGGTCGAGCCCATCGAGCGCTGCGCGTGCCAGCCGAGCTGCACGCGTTGACGTCGAGCCATGCGCGCGTCAATCGACGCCCGATCGACGTGATGGCCCAGAATCATAATTTTTAGGGTTTCTTGTGCGCCAAGTCATAAAATAACTATATATACCCTTCATACGTCGGTTTTATCAGACACCCACGACCCAAAACACCTACCTAGGGTTGAGAAACCTATTTTCAACACCCTACAATATATTTTAAAGATCTACATCGAAGGTTCAAGATCCGAAGCACCAAGACGAAGACGTTCGTTCAATTTTCGAATTTTCGACGAAGAGCAACCACCAACAACCCAAATTCGCAGCAATCTTTCAGCACCTTTAGCTACTCAATAATTTCTCTAAACTTTAGTTAATTCTTAGTTTAATTCTTAGTTTTTAGATTTTAATTGTTTTCGTTTGAATTCTTGAATCGTTTAGTTATTTCGATTGATTTGAACGTTGAATCGCTGAAGTTTGGACCTAGGATTTTAGTTTTTAATATTAATTAGTTGCTGCGTTTATTCTCTTGTTCATGCTTGGTGATGATTTGTTCATGATTAATTTAATTATTGTTTTAGTTTTGATAATTAGTTGATGATTGGTTATTCCTATGTTATTGCTTGAGAATTTTGAGATTGATCTTATTGTTCTTGAGAATTCATATGTTAGATTTAGTTCATAGTAGTTTGATGTACGCTAGTTAAATAATTTAGAATTTATTTGCTTTAAAATACCTAGATTAATAATTCTTAGATAATCTAGTTTTCAAGCTTAGATTAAGTTAATTAGTTAATCATAATTAGTTGATGCTTTTAAATTTATTAGTAGTTTATAATTCCAAAAACCAAATTTATACAAGTTCTCGTGTAAAAAATTGTGATTAAACAAACATTAAAAATCCCGAACGTCAGTCCTTGAGAGACGACTCGAGTTAAGCTTTCCAAACCTACACGCGGTCCCGTTATTTTGCGGGCGAGCTATTAAATTTCTGACAATTATTTATATAGTAGGCACACACAAAAGCTCGAATCAGCAAGTAAAGTACAAACTTAAAAAACACTAAAAAAAGCACTTAAAAATGTTAATCACAACACTACTATACATATGTGAAAGCATTACAATTTGCCCTCAAACTACAAAAACACACAAAATTCTGAAAGAACTAAACACAATATATTTATAACTTCCAGTTAAGAATACTAACATACTGTAATTTCATATCCATACCTCGAAAGAACTACAGCTGTGACCAAAGCATTCAATTTAAAATTTAAAAAACTTGAAGGTTTCGTAAAAATCTTAATTATACTTCGCATAAATCATATTCACCAATGATTTTGTTTTTACCTTTAGCCACATGAACTCCAGTTCTTGCTGGCTCATTCTCCATATCACRGCTCCATTGTATTAATAACTTCAGAAAACTAAATAGAAAAAAATAAAAGGTTAACATAAATAGCTCCAAAATACATGAGATAAATCAACAACTTAAGAATAAAATAATTCTTATAACTCGCACAAAAAATACAGATGGTCAAAGCACTGTGAAACACATAAAATATTTTGTACTCAGTATAAAAATACTAATCAAACCATCATAATTTTTTTTAGAAGCACCTTKATTTGCTTATTTTAATATACATGTCATATATAATACACATCCACGACATTATCAGATAATCACTAAAGCACTTTAGATATAATTTGAAAGTACTTAACACTTTCCATATATTAAAGCTCAAATAAAGCACTAACAGGCTCAGAAGAAAGCACTGTTGTACTTATATCGAAGCACCTAAAACTGAAAGCATTTGAGCAAAGTAATGTATCAGTACACAACATATAAAAAAACACCTGAGCATATCAATCACAACACTGCAACTCACATGACAAAGCACTTATTCTGGTTAATTGCATTTTTCCAGAATACAATTATTTATACTTGAACATTATCGACAAAATTTAAAAAAAAAAAAACCATTCTGGGGTGAAGGAATGCTAGGGTTTGTATATATCTGAATTTACAAAGGCAATCGAATTTGGTATTATGGGAAATCATAATATTTTCATGGCATGCGACTCTTGAAGATTTTAATAAGAAAGATTTGGGGTTTCAGGGTATAAATATTTTAGAAAAAATTCGTAATCTTGTTTGAATTCATACCTTTTTGCTGCAAGAATTGCGGTTTGCTTGTGACCTCTCAATCTTCCTTCATCATTTCCCATCCAAAAGCAACAACAAATTGTTTGATTTTCCATAATGGTTTAGAAATTTTCTCAGTTCTTTCGGGCTTTTGTTGTTTTTTTGCAAAGATGGGGTGGTTTCTGTGAAATTTAGTGTTGGTGGAGGTTTTGGGGAGTGGCGATATGTGGTGCGGATTTCAAGGGTATATGGGTGGATTGGGTTTTCTAGAATCTTTAGTGAGACTAATTTAACCCTCGTTGTGCATACTCAAATTTGACACACAGCTTTTTGCCTTTTAAAAAAAACCTCATTAAATATTAGTCCTAAGATGAGATTTATTAGTGGTTTAGAGTAAGKACTAGGTTCACAAATCAGGTTGGGTTTTCATTGGACCACAACCCTATATATATAGTACATATATATAAGTATTCATAAGTATCTCTAATTAAAACCAGGTATTACAATTACCAACGGAATTGGTGTTCGTCGGTATTTTACTGTCACGCCCCATTTTCAAAAAGTGTAAAACTTGATTTTTCATAATTAAGACTCCCAAAAACAAGGGCGTGAGTTTTCAATAAATCCCAATCACAATAAATTCGAGCGGAAGCGTGAATAAAACTTAACATTAATTTAAAATAGGAGATTCACTCATCGCATCAAATAGTAGTACTCGACTATTCAAGAAGTTTAAACAGACACACAAGTCTCAATCTTATTTTTAAACTTGACAAAAACCAAAGATACCGATCCATAGAGAAGAAAATAAAATAGCATTGAAATTAACATCTTTGCATACGCCCGAGTCGCTGCCGACGTTTGACAGCCACCACAGCCCCAATAATCCACCGTCGCAGCCACACCCGAGGCCCGAACAACCTTCGCCGCCGTCACGGCTTGCACACAGCTACCACCATCTCCACAGCCACCTTTCGCCAACACCACCCAACAGCCCGACACGCCGACTGGTTTTTGCCACCACGAGCATCGCCGGAAAACCCCAACACCACCAAACCGAACCCCAAACCTCTACAGCCACAACAACTCCAAACCCGAGCCGTCATACAATCCCGACTCAGTCGTCGGTCACAACAACAAAAACAGATCCTCCTGTCAACTCCCCATGTCGGAATTTTCTGAGACGGAATCGTGGCCCGAAGCCAAAATAAAACCCGAAGCCATCCCTACCGTCGACAGCCACTCTCGGTCGCTCCTCCAAAACCACCTTTTGTCGAGCCTCCACCAAGCCACGATAACCCCACGCAGTCGTCGTGGACTTCGCAGAAGGAGCAGGGCCGCCGCTGCCACGGGTCGCCATCACCGCCGCCGTCACCGATTGCTGCTCTGCTAAACGCCGCCGCCGTCTTATCTGTTCATCGGGCCGCGGCCGCAGAGAATTGAAGGAGGGAAGGAAGGGAAAAAGGAAAAATTGCCAGGCCGGAGAGATAGAGGGAGAGGGGAGAGACGCCTGAAAAATCGCCGTCCAATTTCCGATGCCGCCGCCTAATCGCCGGAGCCGCCGTCTTCCATCCTGGGCCGCGTCGAACTTTGGAGAGTAAAATGGGGAGAAATGGGGTCTAGCCGATTGGAGGAAAGGGAGAAGAAATTGGGGAGAGGGACTCGCTGGTCCGCTGCTACTGTCGACGGAGTTCCGGAAATCGATGGGGAGGGGGGGTTGCTGGCCGGAATCTGGACGGAGAAGAAAGGAGAAGGAGAGGAAAAGAAAAAAAGAGAGGCAGACGGGTTGTGAAGGAGATTTAGGGCTTAATCCCTTTCTAATACTCCAAGTTTTCCAAAATTTGCAATTTAAACCCCCAGACTTTTGCCCTTTTATCCAATTGACCCCAAAGCTTCCAAATTTTATTCAATTGAGCCTCCAATTTACCCAACACTTCAATTTTACCCTTCCAAATTCAAGAACCCTAATAAAACAACACTATTGGCCTTATTTTCCCTAACCGGACATTCAATTCATGGCTATGGTTTTATTACCTTTTAAAATTATTCAAATATATATATATATATATATATATATATATATATATATATATATATATATATATATATATATATATATATATATACTTTACTAAGTCAAATTACTATTTTCAATGTAGGAAACGAGGGTCCTCAAACTTAGGATTTCAAGCACGAGCATCTACATTCGCAACTTTACGAAACTACATTCAAGTGGGTGATTCTAAACCTTTTCAAAACTATGTTTGTCTATGTTAAATGCAATTATATGAATTATCTATTTCTCAATGCAACATTCCATAGTAGCTTTCGAGCTAAAACCATGATAGTGTGTTGTAGCCATTCATTTATGATTTATATGATTTCTTCTTAACATTGCCGAACGTGTTCTATGTTTGACTATGTTAAATGCGATTGTATGAGTTATCTATATCTCAATGCAACATTCCATAGTAGCTTTCGAGCTAAAACCATGATAGTGTGTTGTAGCCATTCATTTATGATTTATATGATTTCTTCTTAACATTGCCGAACGTGTTCCATGTTTGACTATGTTATATGCGATTGTATGAATTATCTATGTCTCAATGCAACATTCCATAGTAGCTTTCGAGCTAAAACAACAGTAGCTTTCGGGCTAAAACAACAGTAGCTTTCGAGCTAAATCTATGGTTGGCCAACATCTATGAGCGACTGACAGTGTGTTGTATCTATTCATTTATGGTTTGTATGATTCGTGTTTAATATTGACAAACAAATCCCCACTGAGCGAGTTGAAAGCTCACACCCATTTCTATCAAACTTTTCAGGTTGAGGAGTTGGATGTGGTACGAGGCGGTGGACCATCGGCTGCCAGACAAAACCATCCACCCCTGCCAAACCCAAAAACCATGGCCCGACCCACGAGCACCACCCAAACACCACCGTCCAAAACCCGCAACCAAAACCCCCACCACTCGCCAACCCAAACCGCCAAGACCCGTAATCCAATGCCACTGACCCACGCCCGAGTCGCTGCCGACGTTTGACAGCCACCACAGCCCCAATAATCCACCGTCGCAGCCACACCCGAGGCCCGAACAACCTTCGCCGCCGTCACGGCTTGCACACAGCTACCACCATCTCCACAGCCACCTTTCGCCAACACCACCCAACAGCCCGACACGCCGACTGGTTTTTGCCACCACGAGCATCGCCGGAAAACCCCAACACCACCAAACCGAACCCCAAACCTCTACAGCCACAACAACTCCAAACCCGAGCCGTCATACAATCCCGACTCAGTCGTCGGTCACAACAACAAAAACAGATCCTCCTGTCAACTCCCCATGTCGGAATTTTCTGAGACGGAATCGTGGCCCGAAGCCAAAATAAAACCCGAAGCCATCCCTGCCGTCGACAGCCACTCTCGGTCGCTCCTCCAAAACCACCTTTTGTCGAGCCTCCACCAAGCCACGATAACCCCACGCAGTCGTCGTGGACTTCGCAGAAGGAGCAGGGCCGCCGCTGCCACGGGTCGCCATCACCGCCGCCGTCACCGATTGCTGCTCTGCTAAACGCCGCCGCCGTCTTGTCTGTTCATCGGGCCGCGGCCGCAGAGAATCGAAGGAGGGAAGGAAGGGAAAAGGAAAAATTGCCAGGCCGGAGAGATAGAGGGAGAGGGAGAGACGCCTGAAAATCGCCGTCCAATTTCCGATGCCGCCGCCTAATCGCCGGAGCCGCCGTCTTCCATACTGGGCCGCGTCGAACTTTGGAGAGTAAAGGGGGGAGAAACGGGGTCTAGCCGATTGGAGGAAAGGGAGAAGAAATTGGGGAGAGGGACTCGCCGGTCCGCTGCTGCCGTCGACGGAGTTCCGGAAATCGATGGGGAGGGGGGGTTGCTGGCCGGAATCTGGACGGAGAAGAAAGGAGAAGGAGAGGAAAGAAAAAAAGAGAGGCAGACGGGTTGTGAAGGAGATTTAGGGCTTAATCCCTTTCTAATACTCCAAGTTTTCCAAAATTTGCAATTTAACCCCCAGACTTTTGCCATTTTATCCAATTGACCCCAAAGCTTCCAAATTTATTCAATTGAGCCTCCAATTTACCCAAAACTTCAATTTTACCCTTCCAAATTCAAGAACCCTAATAAAACAACACTATTGGCCTTATTTTCCCTAACCGGACTATTCGATTCATGGCTATGGTTTTATTACCTTTTAAAATTATTCATATAATTAATATATATATTTTTAAAATATATATATATATATATATATATACCTTTACTAAGTCAAATTACTATTTTCAATGTAGGAAACGAGGGTCCTCAAACTTAGGATTTTCAAGCACGAGCATCTACATTCGCATCTTTACGAAACTACATTCAAGTGGGTGATTCTAAACCTTTTCAAAACTATGTTTGGTCTATGTTAAATGCAATTATATGAATTATCGATGTCTCAACGCAACATTCCATAGTAGCATTCCAGCTAAAACCATGATAGTGTGTTGTAGCCATTCATTTATGATTTATATGATTTTTCTTAACATTGCCGAACGTGTTCTATGTTTGACTATGTTAAATGCGATTGTATGAATTATCTATATCTCAATGCAACATTCCATAGTAGCTTTCGAGCTAAAAACCATGATAGTGTGTTGTAGCCATTCATTTATGATTTATATGATTTCTTCTTAACATTGCCGAACGTGTTCTATGTTTGAATATGTTAAATACGATTGTATGAATTATCTATGTCTCAATGCAATATTCCATAGTAGCTTTCGAGCTAAAACAACAATAGCTTTTGGCTAAAACAACAGTAGCTTTCGAGCTAAATCTATGGTTGGCCAACATCTATGAGCGACTGACAGTGTGTTGTAGCTATTCATTTATGGTTTGTATAATTTGTGTTTAATATTGACAAACAAATCCCCACTGAGCGAGTTGAAAGCTCACACCCATTTCTATCAAACTTTTCAGGTTGAGGAGTTGGATGTGGTACGAGGCGGTGGATGCAAAGATGTTATTTTCAATGCTATTTTATTTTCTTCTCTATGGATTGGTATCTTTGGTTTTGTCAAGTTTAAAAACAAGACTGAGACTTGTGTTTCTGTTTAAACTTCTTGAATAGTCGAGTACTACTATTTGATGCGATGAGTGAATCTCCTGTTTTAAATTAATGTTAAGTTTTATTCACGCTTCCGCTCGAATTTATTGTGATTGGGATTTATTGAAAACTCATGCCCTTGTTTTTGGGAGTTTTAATTATGAAAAATAATCAAGTTTTACACTTTTCGAAAACGGGGTGTGACAGAAGTGGTATCAGAGCCATTTTCACGGTTCTGTAGACTCGCTAAATAATTTCGTTTGTCGATTTCAAAAAAAAAATTAATAAAAAAGATTATTTTCATGTCAAAAGTATGAGAGTTTTATTTATTTATTTATTTATCTATTCTTATAAAAGAGAGAAACTATGACAATGTCGAGCCGCCACCAAGCCACGATAACCCCACGCAGTCGTCGTGGACTTCGCAGAAGGAGCAGGGCCGCCGCTGCCACGGGTCGCCATCACCGCCGCCGTCGCCGATTGCTGCTCTGCTAACCGCCGTCGCCGTCTTGTCTGTTCATCGGGCCGCGGCCGCAGAGAATCGAAGGAGGGAAGGAAGGGAAAAAGGAAAAATTGCCAGGCCGGGAGAGATAGAGGGAGAGGGAGAGACGCCTGAAAATCGCCGTCCAATTTCCGATGCCGCCGCCTAATCGCCGGAGCCGCCGTCTTCCATACTGGGCCGCGTCGAAATTTGGAGAGGAAAGGGGGGAGAAACGGGGTCTAGCCGATTGGAGGAAAGGGAGAAGAAATTGGGGAGAGGGACTCGCCGGTCCGCTGCTGCCGTCGACGGAGTTCCGGAAATCGATGGGGAGGGGGGTTGCTGGCCGGAATCTGGACGGAGAAGAAAGGAGAAGGAGAGGAAAGAAAAAAAGAGAGGCAGACGGGTTGTGAAGGAGATTTAGGGCTTAATCCCTTTCTAATACTCCAAGTTTTCCAAAATTTGCAATTTAACCCCCAGACTTTTGCCCTTTTATCCAATTGACCCCAAAGCTTCCAAATTTATTCAATTGAGCCTCCAATTTACCCAAAACTTCAATTTTACCCTTCCAAATTCAAGAACCCTAATAAAACAACACTATTGGCCTTATTTTCCCTAACCGGACATTCGATTCATGGCTATGGTTTTATTACCTTTTAAAATTATTCAAATATATATATATATATATATATACTATTACTAAGTCAAATTACTATTTTCAATGTAGGAAACGAGGGTCCTCAAACTTAGGATTTTCAAGCACGAGCATCTACATTCGCATCTTTACGAAACTACATTCAAGTGGGTGATTCTAAACCTTTTCAAAACTATGTTTGGTCTATGTTAAATGCAATTATATGAATTATCTATGTCTCAACGCAACATTCCATAGTAGCTTTCGAGCTAAAACCATGATAGTGTGTTGTAGCCATTCATTTATGATTTATATGATTTTTCTTAACATTGCCGAACGTGTTCTATGTTTGACTATGTTAAATGCGATTGTATGAGTTATCTATATTCTCAATGCAACATTCCATAGTAGCTTTCGAGCTAAAACCATGATAGTGTGTTGTAGCCATTCATTTATGATTTATATGATTTCTTCTTAACATTGCCGAACGTGTTCCCATGTTTGACTATGTTAATATGCGATTGTATGAATTATCTATGTCTCAATGCAACATTCCATAGTAGCTTTCGAGCTAAAACAACAGTAGCTTTTGGGCTAAAACAACAGTAGCTTTCGAGCTAAATCTATGGTTGGCCAACATCTATGAACGACTGACAGTGTGTTGTAGCTATTCATTTATGGTTTGTATGATTTGTGTTTAATATTGACAAACAAATCCCCACTGAGCGAGTTGAAAGCTCACACCCATTTCTATCAAACTTTTCAGGTTGAGGAGTTGGATGTGGTACGAGGCGGTGGATGCGAAGATGTTAATTTCAATGCTATTTTATTTTCTTCTCTATGGATCGGTATCTTTGGTTTTTGTCAAGTTTAAAAACAAGATTGAGACTTGTGTTTCTGTTTAAACTTCTTGAATAGTCGAGTACTACTATTTGATGCGATGAGTGAATCTCCTATTTTAAATTAATGTTAAGTTTTATTCACGCTTCCGCTCGAATTTATTGTGATTGGGATTTATTGAAAACTCACGCCCTTGTTTTTGGGAGTCTTAATTATGAAAAATCAAGTTTTACACTTTTCAAAAATGGGGCGTGACACTCCCCTCTAAGAAATCGTCAATTTTTCCAATCTCATCATCAATAACCCCAACCTCCCCCTCTAAAAAGTCGTCGTTTCCCTCAACGACACATCGAGAATCATCTCCACACAAAACGGGGTCAAATAGAGGCACAAACGGGCCTCATCAAGAAGAACAAGGGATCATCCCGAGCATCCACCTCCGCCATACCGCGCCAACTCCACAAGGTATATGCATAAAAGTTCTAAGTTTTCAATTTTTCTAAGTCTATTGCATGCTCACACAACAAATACAAGGTCATTACTATTGCAAATACTATGCTATGCTAAGTGAAAGGATTTCTATGGGCATGATCACTATGACATTTTACTATTGCAAATGTTATACTATGTTATGCTATGCTACCGCTATGTAAAGAATTTCTATAGACACGATCACTATGACATTTCACAAATCACTTGTTTCTATGCATGCACTATTTCCATGAGAACTACTTTTTAGACGAACTATAGATCCCTATGCACGGTGAAATTTACAAAACCCCATGCAATAATTTTAGGACAATGCCTCCGAGACGTGCTCGTAGAGGTCAAAACCTAACCAATGCCATGAATCAAGGAAATGATACGAACCAAGCTCATGCTACTAACCAAACATCCCATACAAATCAAGCTGGTCAGAGTATGAATGATGTGGTTGTGCCCGTGAACAATCATGCTCAAATAGTGGAGCAGTTTCGCCGCTATGCACGTCCCACCTTTACTGGGAAAGAGGAAGCTATTTACGTTGAGGATTGGCTCCGTTCTCTGGAATGAACTTTCAAACTACTGGATTGCAGCGATGCTCAACGAGTGATTTGCGCTGATTATCAACTGACTGAAGGAGCAGATCGATGGTGGGAAGGTTATTGGAGAACCAAAACTGAGCAAGAGCGTGAAGCGCTAACTTGGAGTGAGTTCAAAGAGATTTTGAGAGGTCAATACTACCCAAGGTTTTATCGTGAGCAAAAGGAACGTGAATTCTGGGAGTTAAGGCAAGAGGGGATGTCGGTTACGGAATACGAGGGGAAGTTTACCGAACTGAGCCGATTTGCAACCCACTTGGTGGATACTGACTTAAACAAGGCTCGTAGATTTCTGGATGGGATGCGACCAGGAATTAGGCATATCCTCAAAAGTCATGGAGATTTATCGTATGCCGAGATAGTTAAGCGCGCACAAGAGATAGCTGCTAGCCAAGATATGGATCGAAAGCAAATGGAGAATTCGAGAAAGAGGAAAGGTGAAGATTTGAGCCGAGGCGAGAATAAAAATCTTGACAAACAAGGAAAGAAGGATGGACATAATCAAGCCGATCAACCTGCTAAGCCCATTTGTGGGAATTATGGGAAAGGTCACTTTGGAGAGTGTCTAGCAGGGAAGAATGCCATGCTTTCGCTGCAAGCAAATAGGGCATCTGGCTGATGATTGTCCGGTTTTCGGCAATACTAAGTTTGCAGAGAAGAAAGGACCAGGAGGAAGGGCTCGAGTGTTTAACATGCAACTGCTGAATCGGGGTAAGTCTATTTGAATTTCGAGGACGAAATTATTTTTAGGGGGGTAGGTTGTAACGCCCAAGTTTTTATTTTATTGAGCTCAATTTTTCTTTTTATTTATTTTAATTTTAATTTTATAGTTTATTATTATTTCTAGTCCAATAAGCCTTTTATTCAAATCCAATTACATTATATTTATTTTATTCTATTTTTACCAAAACCAAATTTAAACAATATTATTTTTATTATTTTATTTTATTTTACTAAGGCCCAAATTCAACATCATTTTGTTTACAAAATTCTAACCCAAGCCCAATTTAAACCTTATAAACTTGGCCCAAACCCACCAAAATCTAACCCTAACCTTCCAAATATAAGAGTATATAAACACCACCGTCCAAAACCCGCAACCAAAACCCCCACCACTCGCCAACCCAAACCGCCAAGACCCGTAATCCAATGCCACTGACCCACGCCCGAGTCGCTGCCGACGTTTGACAGCCACCACAGCCCCAATAATCCACCGTCGCAGCCACACCCGAGGCCCGAACAACCTTCGCCGCCGTCACGGCTTGCACACAGCTACCACCATCTCCACAGCCACCTTTCGCCAACACCACCCAACAGCCCGACACGCCGACTGGTTTTTGCCACCACGAGCATCGCCGGAAAACCCCAACACCACCAAACCGAACCCCAAACCTCTACAGCCACAACAACTCCAAACCCGAGCCGTCATACAATCCCGACTCAGTCGTCGGTCACAACAACAAAAACAGATCCTCCTGTCAACTCCCCATGTCGGAATTTTCTGAGACGGAATCGTGGCCCGAAGCCAAAATAAAACCCGAAGCCATCCCTACCGTCGACAGCCACTCTCGGTCGCTCCTCCAAAACCACCTTTTGTCGAGCCTCCACCAAGCCACGATAACCCCACGCAGTCGTCGTGGACTTCGCAGAAGGAGCAGGGCCGCCGCTGCCACGGGTCGCCATCACCGCCGCCGTCACCGATTGCTGCTCTGCTAAACGCCGCCGCCGTCTTATCTGTTCATCGGGCCGCGGCCGCAGAGAATTGAAGGAGGGAAGGAAGGGAAAAAGGAAAAATTGCCAGGCCGGAGAGATAGAGGGAGAGGGAGAGACGCCTGAAAAATCGCCGTCCAATTTCCGATGCCGCCGCCTAATCGCCGGAGCCGCCGTCTTCCATCCTGGGCCGCGTCGAACTTTGGAGAGTAAAATGGGGAGAAATGGGGTCTAGCCGATTGGAGGAAAGGGAGAAGAAATTGGGGAGAGGGACTCGCTGGTCCGCTGCTACTGTCGACGGAGTTCCGGAAATCGATGGGGAGGGGGGGTTGCTGGCCGGAATCTGGACGGAGAAGAAAGGAGAAGGAGAGGAAAAGAAAAAAAGAGAGGCAGACGGGTTGTGAAGGAGATTTAGGGCTTAATCCCTTTCTAATACTCCAAGTTTTCCAAAATTTGCAATTTAAACCCCCAGACTTTTGCCCTTTTATCCAATTGACCCCAAAGCTTCCAAATTTTATTCAATTGAGCCTCCAATTTACCCAACACTTCAATTTTACCCTTCCAAATTCAAGAACCCTAATAAAACAACACTATTGGCCTTATTTTCCCTAACCGGACATTCAATTCATGGCTATGGTTTTATTACCTTTTAAAATTATTCAAATATATATATATATATATATATATATATATATATATATATATATATATATATATATATATATATATATATATATACTTTACTAAGTCAAATTACTATTTTCAATGTAGGAAACGAGGGTCCTCAAACTTAGGATTTCAAGCACGAGCATCTACATTCGCAACTTTACGAAACTACATTCAAGTGGGTGATTCTAAACCTTTTCAAAACTATGTTTGTCTATGTTAAATGCAATTATATGAATTATCTATTTCTCAATGCAACATTCCATAGTAGCTTTCGAGCTAAAACCATGATAGTGTGTTGTAGCCATTCATTTATGATTTATATGATTTCTTCTTAACATTGCCGAACGTGTTCTATGTTTGACTATGTTAAATGCGATTGTATGAGTTATCTATATCTCAATGCAACATTCCATAGTAGCTTTCGAGCTAAAACCATGATAGTGTGTTGTAGCCATTCATTTATGATTTATATGATTTCTTCTTAACATTGCCGAACGTGTTCCATGTTTGACTATGTTATATGCGATTGTATGAATTATCTATGTCTCAATGCAACATTCCATAGTAGCTTTCGAGCTAAAACAACAGTAGCTTTCGGGCTAAAACAACAGTAGCTTTCGAGCTAAATCTATGGTTGGCCAACATCTATGAGCGACTGACAGTGTGTTGTATCTATTCATTTATGGTTTGTATGATTCGTGTTTAATATTGACAAACAAATCCCCACTGAGCGAGTTGAAAGCTCACACCCATTTCTATCAAACTTTTCAGGTTGAGGAGTTGGATGTGGTACGAGGCGGTGGATGCAAAGATGTTAATTTCAATGCTATTTTATTTTCTTCTCTATGGATCGGTATCTTTGGTTTTTGTCAAGTTTAAAAATAAGATTGAGACTTGTGTGTCTGTTTAAACTTCTTGAATAGTCGAGTACTACTATTTGATGCGATGAGTGAATCTCCTATTTTAAATTAATGTTAAGTTTTATTCACGCTTCCGCTCGAATTTATTGTGATTGGGATTTATTGAAAACTCACGCCCTTGTTTTTGGGAGTCTTAATTATGAAAAATCAAGTTTTACACTTTTTGAAAATGGGGCGTGACAGTAAAATACCGACGAACACCAATTCCGTTGGTAATTGTAATACCTGGTTTTAATTAGAGATACTTATGAATACTTATATATATGTACTATATATATAGGGTTGTGGTCCAATGAAAACCCAACCTGATTTGTGAACCTAGTGCTTACTCTAAACCACTAATAAATCTCATCTTAGGACTAATATTTAATGAGGTTTTTTTTAAAAGGCAAAAAGCTGTGTGTCAAATTTGAGTATGCACAACGAGGGTTAAATTAGTCTCACTAAAGATTCTAGAAAACCCAATCCACCCATATACCCTTGAAATCCGCACCACATATCGCCACTCCCCAAAACCTCCACCAACACTAAATTTCACAGAAACCACCCCATCTTTGCAAAAAAACAACAAAAGCCCGAAAGAACTGAGAAAATTTCTAAACCATTATGGAAAATCAAACAATTTGTTGTTGCTTTTGGATGGGAAATGATGAAGGAAGATTGAGAGGTCACAAGCAAACCGCAATTCTTGCAGCAAAAAGGTATGAATTCAAACAAGATTACGAATTTTTTCTAAAATATTTATACCCTGAAACCCCAAATCTTTCTTATTAAAATCTTCAAGAGTCGCATGCCATGAAAATATTATGATTTCCCATAATACCAAATTCGATTGCCTTTGTAAATTCAGATATATACAAACCCTAGCATTCCTTCACCCCAGAATGGTTTTTTTTTTTTTAAATTTTGTCGATAATGTTCAAGTATAAATAATTGTATTCTGGAAAAATGCAATTAACCAGAATAAGTGCTTTGTCATGTGAGTTGCAGGCTCAATAAAATAAAAACTTGGGCGTTACAACCTACCCCCCTAAAAATAATTTCGTCCTCGAAATTCAAATAGACTTACCCCGATTCAGCAGTTGCATGTTAAACACTCGAGCCCTTCCTCCTGGTCCTTTCTTCTCTGCAAACTTAGTATTGCCGAAAACCGGACAATCATCAGCCAGATGCCCTATTTGCTTGCAGCGAAAGCATGCATTCTTCCCTGCTAGACACTCTCCAAAGTGACCTTTCCCATAATTCCCACAAATGGGCTTAGCAGGTTGATCGGCTTGATTATGTCCATCCTTCTTTCCTTGTTTGTCAAGATTTTTATTCTCGCCTCGGCTCAAATCTTCACCTTTCCTCTTTCTCGAATTCTCCATTTGCTTTCGATCCATATCTTGGCTAGCAGCTATCTCTTGTGCGCGCTTAACTATCTCGGCATACGATAAATCTCCATGACTTTTGAGGATATGCCTAATTCCTGGTCGCATCCCATCCAGAAATCTACGAGCCTTGTTTAAGTCAGTATCCACCAAGTGGGTTGCAAATCGGCTCAGTTCGGTAAACTTCCCCTCGTATTCCGTAACCGACATCCCCTCTTGCCTTAACTCCCAGAATTCACGTTCCTTTTGCTCACGATAAAACCTTGGGTAGTATTGACCTCTCAAAATCTCTTTGAACTCACTCCAAGTTAGCGCTTCACGCTCTTGCTCAGTTTTGGTTCTCCAATAACCTTCCCACCATCGATCTGCTCCTTCAGTCAGTTGATAATCAGCGCAAATCACTCGTTGAGCATCGCTGCAATCCAGTAGTTTGAAAGTTCYTTCCAGAGAACGGAGCCAATCCTCAACGTAAATAGCTTCCTCTTTCCCAGTAAAGGTGGGACGTGCATAGCGGCGAAACTGCTCCACTATTTGAGCATGATTGTTCACGGGCACAACCACATCATTCATACTCTGACCAGCTTGATTTGTATGGGATGTTTGGTTAGTAGCATGAGCTTGGTTCGTATCATTTCCTTGATTCATGGCATTGGTTAGGTTTTGACCTCTACGAGCACGTCTCGGAGGCATTGTCCTAAAATTATTGCATGGGGTTTTGTAAATTTCACCGTGCATAGGGATCTATAGTTCGTCTAAAAAGTAGTTCTCATGGAAATAGTGCATGCATAGAAACAAGTGATTTGTGAAATGTCATAGTGATCGTGTCTATAGAAATTCTTTACATAGCGTAGCATAGCATAACATAGTATAACATTTGCAATAGTAAAATGTCATAGTGATCATGCCCATAGAAATCCTTTCACTTAGCATAGCATAGTATTTGCAATAGTAATGACCTTGTATTTGTTGTGTGAGCATGCAATAGACTTAGAAAATTGAAAACTTAGAACTTTTATGCATATACCTTGTGGAGTTGGCGCGGTATGGCGGAGGTGGATGCTCGTTGTCATAGTTTCTCTCTTTTATAAGAATAGATAAATAAATAAATAAATAAAACTCTCATACTTTTGACATGAAAATAATCTTTTTATTAATTTTTTTGTTTATATACTCTTATATTTGGAAGGTTAGGGTTAGATTTTGGTGGGTTTGGGCCAAGTTTATAAGGTTTAAATTGGGCTTGGGTTAGAATTTTGTAAACAAAATGATGTTGAATTTGGGCCTTAGTAAAATAAAATAAAATAATAAAAATAATATTGTTTAAATTTGGTTTTGGTAAAAATAGAATAAAATAAATATAATGTAATTGGATTTGAATAAAAGGCTTATTGGACTAGAAATAATAATAAACTATAAAATTAAAATTAAAATAAAATAAAAAGAAAAATTCAGCTCAATAAAATAAAAACTTGGGCGTTACATTTACCGACTAAAAATAATTTCGTCCTCGAAATTCAAATAGACTTACCCCGATTCAGCAGTTGCATGTTAAACACTCGAGCCCTTCCTCCTGGTCCTTTCTTCTCTGCAAACTTAGTATTGCCGAAAACCGGACAATCATCAGCCAGATGCCCTATTTGCTTGCAGCGAAAGCATGCATTCTTCCCTGCTAGACACTCTCCAAAGTGACCTTTCCCATAATTCCCACAAATGGGCTTAGCAGGTTGATCGGCTTGATTATGTCCATCCTTCTTTCCTTGTTTGTCAAGATTTTTATTCTCGCCTCGGCTCAAATCTTCACCTTTCCTCTTTCTCGAATTCTCCATTTGCTTTCGATCCATATCTTGGCTAGCAGCTATCTCTTGTGCGCGCTTAACTATCTCGGCATACGATAAATCTCCATGACTTTTGAGGATATGCCTAATTCCTGGTCCGCATCCCATCCAGAAATCTACGAGCCTTGTTTAAGTCAGTATCCACCAAGTGGGTTGCAAATCGGCTCAGTTCGGTAAACTTCCCCTCGTATTCCGTAACCGACATCCCCTCTTGCCTTAACTCCCAGAATTCACGTTCCTTTTGCTCACGATAAAACCTTGGGTAGTATTGACCTCTCAAAATCTCTTTGAACTCACTCCAAGTTAGCGCTTCACGCTCTTGCTCAGTTTTGGTTCTCCAATAACCTTCCCACCATCGATCTGCTCCTTCAGTCAGTTGATAATCAGCGCAAATCACTCGTTGAGCATCGCTGCAATCCAGTAGTTTGAAAGTTCATTCCAGAGAACGGAGCCAATCCTCAACGTAAATAGCTTCCTCTTTCCCAGTAAAGGTGGGACGTGCATAGCGGCGAAACTGCTCCACTATTTGAGCATGATTGTTCACGGGCACAACCACATCATTCATACTCTGACCAGCTTGATTTGTATGGGATGTTTGGTTAGTAGCATGAGCTTGGTTCGTATCATTTCCTTGATTCATGGCATTGGTTAGGTTTTGACCTCTACGAGCACGTCTCGGAGGCATTGTCCTAAAATTATTGCATGGGGTTTTGTAAATTTCACCGTGCATAGGGATCTATAGTTCGTCTAAAAAGTAGTTCTCATGGAAATAGTGCATGCATAGAAACAAGTGATTTGTGAAATGTCATAGTGATCGTGTCTATAGAAATTCTTTACATAGCGTAGCATAGCATAACATAGTATAACATTTGCAATAGTAAAATGTCATAGTGATCATGCCCATAGAAATCCTTTCACTTAGCATAGCATAGTATTTGCAATAGTAATGACCTTGTATTTGTTGTGTGAGCATGCAATAGACTTAGAAAATTGAAAACTTAGAACTTTTATGCATATACCTTGTGGAGTTGGCGCGGTATGGCGGAGGTGGATGCTCGTTGTCATAGTTTCTCTCTTTTATAAGAATAGATAAATAAATAAATAAATAAAACTCTCATACTTTTGACATGAAAATAATCTTTTTATTAATTTTTTTTTTGAAATCGACAAACGAAATTATTTAGCGAGTCTACAGAACCGTGAAAATGGCTCTGATACCACTTCTGTCACGCCCCATTTTCGAAAAGTGTAAAACTTGATTTTTCATAATTAAAACTTCCAAGAACAAGGGCGTGAGTTTTCAATAAATCCCAATCACAATAAATTTGAGCGGAAGCGTGAATAAAACTTAACATTAATTTAAAATAGGAGATTCACTCATCGCATCAAATAGTAGTACTCGACTATTCAAGAAGTTTAAATAGAAACACAAGTCTCAATCTTGTTTTTTAAACTTGACAAAAACTAAAGATACCGATCCATAGAGAAGAAAATAAAATAGCATTGAAAATAACATCTTTGCATCCACCGCCTCGTACCACGTCCAACTACTCAACCTGAAAAGTTTGATAAAAATGGGTGTGAGCTTTCAACTCGCTCAGTGGGGATTTGTTTGTCAATATTAAACACGAATCATACAAACCATAAATGAATAGCTACAACACACTGTCAGTCGCTCATAGATGTTGGCCAACCATAGATTTAGCTCGAAAGCTACTGTTGTTTTAGCCCGAAAGCTACTGTTGTTTTAGCTCGAAAGCTACTATGGAATGTTGCATTGAGACATAGATAATTCATACAATCGCATATAACATAGTCAAACATGGAACACGTTCGGCAATGTTAAGAAGAAATCATATAAATCATAAATGAATGGCTACAACACACTATCATGGTTTTAGCTCGAAAGCTACTATGGAATGTTGCATTGAGATATAGATAACTCATACAATCGCATTTAACATAGTCAAACATAGAACACGTTCGGCAATGTTAAGAAGAAATCATATAAATCATAAATGAATGGCTACAACACACTATCATGGTTTTAGCTCGAATGCTACTATGGAATGTTGCGTTGAGACATAGATAATTCATATAATTGAATTTAACATAGACAAACATAGTTTTGAAAAGGTTTAGAATCACCCACTTGAATGTAGTTTCGTAAAGATGCGAATGTAGATGCTCGTGCTTGAAATCCTAAGTTTGAGGACCCTCGTTTCCTACATTGAAAATAGTAATTTGACTTAGTAAAGTATATATATAATATATATATATATTTGAATAATTTTAAAAGGTAATAAAACCATAGCCATGAATCGAATAGCCGGTTAGGGAAAATAAGGCCAATAGTGTTGTTTTATTAGGGTTCTTGAATTTGGAAGGGTAAAATTGAAGTTTTGGGTAAATTGGAGGCTCAATTGAATAAATTTGGAAGCTTTGGGGTCAATTGGATAAAATGGCGAAAGTCTGGGGGGTTAAATTGCAAATTTTGGAAAACTTGGAGTATTAGAAAGGGATTAAGCCCTAAATCTCCTTCACAACCCGTCTGCCTCTCTTTTTTTCTTTTCCTCTCCTTCTCCTTTCTTCTCCGTCCAGATTCCGGCCAGCAACCCCTCCTCCCCATCGATTTCCGGAACTCCGTCGACGGCAGCAGCGGACCGGCGAGTCCCTCTCCCCAATTTCTTCTCCCTTTCCTCCAATCGGCTAGACCCCGTTTCTCCCCCCTTTCCTCTCCAAATTTCGACGCGGCCCAGCATGGAAGACGGCGGCTCCGGCGATTAGGCGGCGGCATCGGAAATTGGACGGCGATTTTCAGGCGTCTCTCCCTCTCCCTCTATCTCTCCGGCCTGGCAATTTTTCCTTTTTCCCTTCCTTCCCTCCTTCGATTCTCTGCGGCCGCGGCCCGATGAACAGACAAGACGGCGACGGCGGTTAGCAGAGCAGCAATCGGCGACGGCGGCGGTGATGGCGACCCGTGGCAGCGGCGGCCCTGCTCCTTCTGCGAAGTCCACGACGACTGCGTGGGGTTATCGTGGCTTGGTGGCGGCTCGACAAAAGGTGTTTTTGGAGGAGCGACCGAGAGTGGCTGTCGACGGCAGGGATGGCTTCGGGTTTTGTTTTGGCTTCGGGCCACGATTCCGTCTCAGAAAATTCCGACATGGGGAGTTGACAGGAGGATCTGTTTTTGTTGTTGTGACCGACGACTGAGTCGGGATTGTATGACGGCTCGGGTTTGGAGTTGTTGTGGCTGTAGAGGTTTGGGGTTCGGTTTGGTGGTGTTGGGGTTTTCCGGCGATGCTCGTGGTGGCAAAAACCAGTCGGCGTGTCGGGCTGTTGGGTGGTGTTGGCGAAAGGTGGCTGTGGAGATGGTGGTAGCTGTGTGCAAGCCGTGACGGCGGGCGAAGGTTGTTCGGGCCTCGGGTGTGGCTGCGACGGTGGATTATTGGGGCTGTGGTGGCTGTCAAACGTCGGCAGCGACTCGGGCGTGGGTCAGTGGAATTGGATTACGGGTCTTGGCGGTTTGGGTTGGCGAGTGGTGGGGGTTTTGGTTGCGGGTTTTGGACGGTGGTGTTGGGTGGTGCTCGTGGGTCGGGCCATGGGTTTTTGGGTTTGGCAGGGGTGATGGTTTGGTTTGGCAGCCGATGGTGCTCGGGCTCGGTGGTGACTAGGAGTTGGCGGCCATTGGTGAGCTCGGGTTAGGGATGGTTAGAGATGGTTTGGCTTTGGTTTTGATTTGGAAAGAGGTAGAACAGAGATGAAAAAAAAAATTAAAAAAAAAAATCCTTTTACCTGCTTGCTTGTGGCCGAAAGGTTCAGAATGTGGGTTTAGCTCAGTTGTTTATGGCTGTAGAAACATGAAATGTGGGGATAAGGCTGGGTTTCCTTTATATACTCTTATATTTGGAAGGTTAGGGTTAGATTTTGGTGGGTTTGGGCCAAGTTTATAAGGTTTAAATTGGGCTTGGGTTAGAATTTTGTAAACAAAATGATGTTGAATTTGGGCCTTAGTAAAATAAAATAAAATAATAAAAATAATATTGTTTAAATTTGGTTTTGGTAAAAATAGAATAAAATAAATATAATGTAATTGGATTTGAATAAAAGGCTTATTGGACTAGAAATAATAATAAACTATAAAATTAAAATTAAAATAAAATAAAAAAGAAAAATTGAGCTCAATAAAATAAAAACTTGGGCGTTACAACCTACCCCCCTAAAAATAATTTCGTCCTCGAAATTCAAATAGACTTACCCCGATTCAGCAGTTGCATGTTAAACACTCGAGCCCTTCCTCCTGGTCCTTTCTTCTCTGCAAACTTAGTATTGCCGAAAACCGGACAATCATCAGCCAGATGCCCTATTTGCTTGCAGCGAAAGCATGCATTCTTCCCTGCTAGACACTCTCCAAAGTGACCTTTCCCATAATTCCCACAAATGGGCTTAGCAGGTTGATCGGCTTGATTATGTCCATCCTTCTTTCCTTG
>BMAC01001595.1:2584-26056 GCA_014905375.1 Phtheirospermum japonicum
TTGGGCCATCCGTCCTTTGGGCTTAGGTTTTAATTAAATAAAAAAAAAAAAAAAAACATATTATAAGAAGAAGTGTACAGACGGGTTTTGCGAGAGGAGTTTTGTTGCGTAACCCTATGACTAGGAACAAATTCGACGAGTTACATTACGTGTTGGATTATCTCACGGTTCTGCTAAACCAATCCACCGTAATAAAGTAACTTCGTCAGGACCATACCTATGCAACTAGCATGGGACAAAAGATATGGAATGCCAATATGTGTAAAAGATATTATTACGAATAAAAACGATTGTATTATAAGAAAAAGGTCAGACCACAGCCACAAGTTGGCTTGTTGGTCACCCTATTCTAACAATCAATACATCAATTTTAATTATGATACAAATAAATCAATTCGAAAAGTACATTGTTGTTTTCTACCCTTGAGAATTAACTGAGCAGCACTCAATGTAGAGGATATCTTATTGACATGTGCCAGATTCTCAATATTCAGAACTAAATTACTCACAACAATACTATCATCAACAATTATACTGTCCACTAGATCATCAGTGGTGAGGTTAATGAATATTCTTGAATTAGAACCACCACAACTATTGTTTAAATGTTCATTGTGGGGTCCAGACAGCCACCTCGAATGAATAACTACAGTTTTTATAAGTCACAAACATACACGTCAGATTTACCAATATTAGCGTAAATTATTTTAATTCAAAATTGTAGCTGAATTAATAAAATAGACCATTTGTGATGTCACTCAGAGCTGAGCTTTGAAAAGGTGAAATTCTATTGCCAGACTTATGTCTTTTTGACTCGATAGTTACACTCTCATTTGGTATCGAGGATCCTATAAGAATTGATGTTAAGACATTAGTTCAGATGAATAAAAAAATAACAACATCGGATATAATAGTACATTAACATAATAACATATATTTTATGGAATCCAATGTGTTGAATTATATAGAAATTTGCGAGCAATTCAGCCCCAAATCCGTTAAATGAGCCGTATTTCCACTTGCTCTCACGGTTGATAGCACTCTTGAGATCACGCACGAGCATGTATTCTCAGACACATCATATTGCCTCTAACAATTATATAATTAAAAAACAATTCATTAATATTGAATAGTAAAAAAAAAACAAATCATACATACATAAATAAATTAAATTAAATTAATAAACATGACTGAACCTTGAACTTATAATTTTAAATTTATACATTACCGGATATATTATTAAAACAATATAATAATCTAACTCTAAAAACATCTATATATATCAAACAAATACAACAATAAAATAATTTCCAATAATTACGTTAATTTAATATTAACGTAATTTTTTAATAAAAAATATAATCTCATAATCGAAATTTACAATCACACACAATTCATTTATAGAAAGAATGAATAAAGAAAATTAAATTAATCTACGTGAATAGAAATTGAAACAAAATTCTCAAATATATGCATTACCGTATGCATGGTTTTAATTAAACACAATAAATTTAATAACATTACCATATAATACATTTAGATTAACATCATATTAGAATAAGATATTATTCTAATATCTTACTTCAATTAAAAATTAATGAAGTATATACATTTATACAAGTATACACGAAATTAATGAGCTTTGCACTTAAAATTACGATTACAAACAATTAGACTTTATATTATGGTTAATAAAATATTATAGATTAAATTAAATTAATATCCATTAATAAATAAAAAACGTACTTAAAACTCAATAAAATATATACATAAATACACACATATAAGAATATGAGAAGATACTTGTACCATTTAATTAGGAAATGATGTAATTCCAAAATATATCTAAAGAAACAATTGAACTTTAAGAAGTCAGCAAAATAATATAAAATACGGAGAAATGTTAAATATAATGCTTATCATATATATAAATATATATTTAACTTATAAAATACTTACTCTCCTACTTAAATTTATATAATTAAAACTAAATCACATTGATAATTCATTGAATAGTAAGATATTTGATAAAAAAAGATTCTCATAATATCGTAATATAATTTTAAAATTACAAACAATTCAAAATAAATTTATTATTTATAAAATAAGAAAATTAAATTAAATTAATCTACATTAATTGAGACCGGTGTAAAAAAATATCTAATGTATGCAGAACCATATATAAGATTTAAATTAAACATATATAAACAATAAACATATATGATAAAAAAACCTTACATCATAATAGATAATTAAATCTCTAAAAAAAATTAAATTAATCTACATGTGTGGACTTTGAAACTAAGAATTGAAATATATACATTAATGGATGATTGACTTAATTTAAACACAATTGATAAAATTATAAAAACATCACAATCCAATTTTAAAATTTATATAAATTTAAAATAAATAATAACTTAGAAATATTTGATAATAGAATTAATCAAATTCAACACATTTAAAACCCATTTAATTTTTTAAATCCAACCCAAACTATAATAGAACCCTAGGTACAAAATCAAATAACCCTAAGAAATCTGAAGTGTCTAGATCAATACATTACACGATACATGGTTTTAATCAAACAAAATAGATATACTACCATTACCGGATAATGCATTTAAATTAACATGATATTATAATAAGATATTATTCTAATATCTTATTTCAATTCAAAATAATAAAGTATATACATACATACACATATACATACATACACATATACATACATGCTCTCTTTATATACTTAAAAAATGAATAGAAGTATTATTGTAATATCTTATTTCAATTCAAAATTATATAAAATAATTCCTAAGAAATATCCAAAACTTTTATTCTAATATTTTATTTCAATTCAAAATTAATAATGTAAATATATACATACACATACACATATAAAAAATAAATAAACACTTATAATTTAATGTAATAAAAAATAACTTAATGTTATTCGATTAATAATTAAAATAAATAACTAAATTTGATGAAGCAAAGCAAAATAAAATAAAATAAAATACATCGACATATTAATCAAATATTATACTATATATAGATGATTGTTTAAATTTATATATTTTAAATTAAAAATACAAATAAAATATTTTTTAGGAGCCCAATTGATAAATAAAATTTTACTCAATTCGGCTCAATTGTTAAACCCCAACTAAAAAGCCCTAACCCATTTCAGAATCCTGCCAATTTAAATCCATGCTAAATCGGACTGTCTATACATCCCACACCACATCTAACGGTCCTAATCAACCCTCACAAAACTAAACCTAATATAAATATCGGAACCCTTCTTTTTCACCCCATTTGCCACCCAAACATATCGTATTTGTCGTCCGTCCTCCTTAAACCCTAGCCTTCTCCAGACTGTCGAAACATGAAAATAAACCCGCTGCTTCGAACCCAACTACAGCCACCGTTAAGCTTCACTGCTTATACATAACACGAACACCTTCTCGCGTCTGTAGTCTAACTCTGCCGCTCCTTCGCCATCTCCATCTGACTAAAATTCACCATTCACACACAACACAAAAAATATCATGAGTTTCCAAACTCTTCCTATGGTTATATTTTCCATCTCCCTCGCATCCCATCACCGTTCACACACACAAAACAAACACCATAAGTTTCCTATTTGAATCTAAAGCACTACTTGAATTAGACCAGATATATGCCTGATGTAAATTTCTAACGGGTTTTGGATCACATGCAGTGACTTTTGTTCTCAATTTTGAGAATAACTTATAAGGTAAACCTCCGAGATGTTTTATTTTCATTTTTTTTTCTTTCAGTAAGTTTTTAAAATGATATTGCATATGATGGCGTTCGGCGGATGTGAGGTGGCCTTCAGCAGTGGAGGCGACGGCTCAAGAGGCTAATTCTGGCGACCAAACTTCCTCACCTCCCTTAACTCATCGACGGTGGCCAAATAATAGGAATTCAGAAGTCCCATCACAACTGCCACAGAATCTCTACCACCATCTTCGCCTCCATTTGTCAATACCGCTACCGCCATCGATGAGTCAGGAAGGAGGGGACGCGGCCGATCTCTGACTTTGGAGAGAAACTGGAAAGAAATGAAGAAAGAGACGGGGCTAATGAATTTAGGGCTGGGTTTTGATTTTATGCCCAACAACTTTCCGAGATATTACCAATTAGCCCCATCAACTTTTACCCTTGTTCAATTGACCCCCAAGACTGTTGATCCTATTCGATTGAGCCACGAATTTACTCAAAACCCCAAGTTTAGCCCCCAAATTTACAAGAAACTCCATCCCAGCCCATAAAAATTTCAAGTTGTTTTATTTCTACCCCTAACTTCAAGAATTTTATAAAAAAATAACCTTATCCACCTTTTTATTTAAATTCCATGACCGGGCATTTGAATCAAGGTTATGAATTCATTATGTTTTCAATTAGTCAAAAACTGATTTTCAAAGCCAAGTACTAAGTTAAACTATTATTTTCAATGTAGGAAACAAGGGTTCTCAAAACTAAGATTTTTCAAGCACGAGCATCTACATTCGCATTTTCACGAAACTACATTCAAAGGTGGGTGATTCTAAACTTTTTTCAAAACTCTATGTTTGTCTATATTAAATGCAATTATATAAATTATCTATGTCTCAATGCAACATTCCATAGTAGCTTTCGATCTAAAATAACAGACAGTGTGTTGTAGCTATTCATTTATAGTTTATAGATTTCTTTCTAACATTGACGAGATTCTATGTTCGTCTATGTTAAATGCAATTATATGAATTATCTATGTCTAAATGCAACATTCCATAGTAGATTTCGATCTAAAACAGCAGACAGTGTGTTGTAGCCATTCATTTATGGTTTATATGATTACTTTCTAACATTGACGAAATTCTATGTTTGTCTATGTTAAATGCGATTATATGAATTATTTATGTCTCAATGCAACTGACAAGCGAGAAATTGTGCGTTATTTAATTTCTAATACCTATGTATTTATGTGCTTAATATTCTTTTTTATATATATATTAATATTCTTATATATTATATATAATATATATATATATATATATATTATATATATATATTTCTCGCGTATTTATTATTGTGAGTGGAGGAGCACCAATTGTGTATTTTTGGTCTATTTTCTAGTATTTAGTGCTCAGTTGAAGTGATGATGATCGTCGGGTGGTTCGTGGATCAAAAACGGCAAAGAATGGACGATTTTGGGCTATCTAGAAGGGATGTCGCTATAGGTTGAACCGTTATAAAAAGTCCAGCGGTAGCTGACCTACAGCTAACATCACTGCTAGTCAGGAAACCGTTATAGAAAGCTCTCTGTCGCGTAGATGCTGCTCATGGTCGACCGACCCACGCGCGCCTGCCCACGACGCTTCCGACCCCTACTCGCCCATGCTGCACGTGCGCCCGCCCATGTTTGCCTGGCGCTGGGAGTCCTATTTGCGCAAGGAAACCGGTATAGAAAGTACAGGAACTTGTTCTCCAAGAAATCTAAACCTATAAATACCTATCTTAAACACCATATTCGTGACAGACAAATCCTAGGGTTCCTAGGCACCAAAAGGAGCCCAATTCAACCATCCATCAAGAACTTGAAGATGGAAGACTCAAGATTCAAGATCTAAGCTTCCTTATCCTCTTTATCTTAGAATTATGATTCTCTTCTTATTGATTTTTCTTTTATTGTTTCATGAACTCCATTAGTGAGTAGTTGTTTTATCTAGTCCCAGGGATGTAGAAACCCTCGTGATATTATGTTTTAATTAATTTATGCGTATTTATTTCGTTCTTCATATGAGATTGTTTGTGTTATTTTGTTTACTTTTCATGATTGCTAAATTCATGACATGATTTCTTAATTCTTAATTTGGATTGGCCATCTAGATTAGAGATTGGTTATCTATTGCTAGAAATAGGATTGCTTCCGTGTGATTGTCGTAATTTCTATTTCATTGGTAGCAACTAATGATTATGCATCATTAGGGATAATACAACATAAGTTAAATAAACCGAGCTTATGTGTTTATTGATTAGATTAACCTATTTGACTCGGTTTTAATGCTGTTGTTGCATTAAATCTACCGAGCTTATTCTAGGTTATTCAATAATTAAAATCAATTAAAGACCTTATTTTAATTGATTAAACGGTAAGAGCAAATCCGAGTAGCAGAGCTTATTGCTACTTAGGATTTTTAGTCGCATAAGATGAATGGATTATGATATTGTTGTTGGTTAGATGAGTGGAACGAGGGTAGAAACTGAACTAGAACTAGAGCTTTATTATTATTGACTTTTTCGTTAATTATTGCTTATTTATTTTATTCTCTTAGATTAGTTCACAATTTCTACCCCATTTATTTTTAGTTTAATAAAATACGAACTATCACAATCTAAACCACACTCCTCGTGGGATCGACCCTTACTTATCACTACTACTAGTTGGCAGAGTAAAGTTGAGGAAAAATAAATATTTAATTTGACGCTTAACGACGAGCGGTCAAATTTTGGCGCCGTTGCCGAGGAGTGACGCGTTTAAATTGTGATTAGACATATTTTAATATTTTTTGTTTTTTTTTTAATTTTTATCTTCGTTTTCAAAAATAATAATAAAAAAAATTATTTTCGAAAAAATAAAATAATATATATATATATATATATATATATATATGGAAAGCGGAGGCTCACTCATGGATAAGACACCGACAGCGGCAAGGGAGTTGATCTCGAACATGGCGGCTAATTCTCAGTAATTCAGCTACCGTGATAATTCATTGAGGTCGGTAAATGAGGTAAACACTGGTTCGTTGAAAGCTCAGTTGAATGAGTTAAAGTCCACTATCACTAAGAGGGCTACGGTTTGACCATGCTTCTTTTGCCATACATTTGATCATGTCACCGATGATTGCCCAACGCTACGAGCCAATCTTGAAATGAACGCCTATGGAGTGAGGCCTAGAAGATGGAAAGAGGGGAACTACGATCCTTACGAGCCAAGATGGGGGGACCCTCCAAATTTTCAAAGGGGACAAAATTTTTCGAGACAATATGATTACCATCCCCAAGCACAAGAACCGTCCTTAGCCCTCATAAAGATCATGGAGGCCATGATGACGAACACCAAGAAGCTCGAAGCTCAATTGAGACAAATGGCGGATCACATAAGCCAATTGGATAAACGATTGTCTTCTCAAACTGAGGAACGCGTAGAGAATGTGAGTGCCATCATGCTGCAAGATGTGGGGAAAATTGATGATGCGGAGGACCCGACATTTGAATTGGAGGACGAATACGAGATGGAGGAAGAAGAAACGAGGTGGACACGTGTTGATCATAGTCTGCCTGAGATTAAAAATGATGTTCCTTATTCTATCGTTTCTCCTATCGAGGTCGAATCCGAGCCAAAGCCATTGCCATCATGGACCTTGTGTCAAGTGATGAGGGATGAGGAAGAGACTTACGTGCGAGAAGATGTTTTTGAGAAGGAGGCGACCGATGATCTTCTGTATGTGGTGATAAACGAGACCATCTTAGCAATATTCTATGAGAGGCCACCACACATTCGTAAAGATCCAGTTAAGCATCCAACGTTGAAACGAGTGAGATTTGAGGAGGATGAGGTCATAGGGACTCCTTGCACTTTGAGACCTCCTCCGAAACTCCGATGGAATTGAGGGGTACCATGTCGAGCCGACGACGTGAATAAAAGGCGCTTGTTGGGAGGCAACCCAATGTTTACTATTTTTCTATTTTGATTTTTATTTTTCAGTTGAGGGATACAAAGCTTGGTTGATTTGGATGATTGGGCCATCTTATGAAGAAAGATCGTTATGAAACCGAGACCCCCTCGACATGTACCCAGGTGGTTTCTTTTCCTTACTCTTCCCTTACGATTTATTATGATTTGCTTTTTCTTGCTTTGTGTTTGCTTGAGGACAAGCTAAAGTTTAAGTTTTGGGGAGTGGGAATTGATGGTTTATAATGCATATGGGCTGAATTTTCAAAATTTTTAAAAAACTAAAATTCCGGGAATTGAACTAAAAACTTAAAAGTACTTGCTTGAATTGCTTGATGAACTATGTCTCGATTAAATTCTTTAGTCATCATTTGATTTAGACGTCAAAGGTATGCATGTTAGTACTTTGTGATCATTTATGGGGCGTCAACTCAAGATTATTGCGTTGTTGGTGTGTATTTGTGGTTGTCTTACTTAATATTAGTTGTGTGGGGCCTTGAAGTTGGAGGTTGTGTGATGATATCTCGTTTGTCGAAACAGAAGTCAAATAAAGTCCGGTTGGAGTATACCAGCATGGAGTAAGTAGAAGATTGAAAAAAAACAAAAGAGAAAAAGAATTGAGGTGCTGAAACAGCTGCCTATCCGTGTACCAAGTGCAATTCGCTTACAAATTCTAAGGGCGAAAATCCAATGACGATGCTAGTAGCTCAACAAATTCTATGCACTTACTCAAGTGGCGCAATCCAACTACAATCTCAAACATGGCGAAGGTGAACTCAACAAATCAAATACCAAATCAAGACGGTCCTCCTATCTAGCGCCGAATCATTATCAAGCCAAGTCAAGAACGGTAATGCGGAGCTGCGGGCCTCAATTGAAGAAATAAATAAAAATAAATAAATAAATAAATGGGAGAGGACGAGATATTTGATCGCTTCCAACAATGGATAGATCCAAACCATTGAATAGCGAGGGGGCACCATAGTACATTGACGTGGTGTATATAAAAAGGGGTTGCCTAACTGCTGGGGTCACTTAAGTTAATACATGAAACGCTTGTGATTTCTAAAAATATAATGGTGTCTAGAGTCCGGATGAGTTCATTTGATCAATTCGAGTGAATTACTTATTTTATATTTATTTTGTGCTCTAATTCTATACTTGCTTGGGGACAAGCAAGGTTTAAGTTTGGGGGAATTTGATAAGTGAGAATTGTGCGTTATTTAATGTTCTACTACCTATCTATTTATGTGCTTAATATTCTTATATATATTTATTTCTCGTGTATTTATTATTATGAGTGGAGGAGCCTCAATTGTGTATTTTTGTCTATTTTTCAGTATTTAGTGCTCAATTGAAGTGATGATGGTCGCCGGGTGGTTCGTGGATCAAAAACGGAGAAGAATGGACGATTTTGGGGCTATCTAGAAGGGTTATCACTATGGGTTCAACCGTAATAGAAAGTCCAGCGGTAGCTGATCTACAGCTAACATCACAGCTAGTCAGGAAACTGTTATAGAAAGCTCTTTGTTGCGTCGATGCTGCTCATGGTCGACCGACCCGTGCGCGCCTGCCCACGACGCTGCCGACCCCGACTCGCCCATGCTGCACGCGCGCCCAACCATGTTTGCCTGGCGCTGGGAGTCCTATTTGCGCGAGGAAACCCGTATAGAAAGTGCAGGAAATAGTTATGGAAAGTGCATAACCGACATAGAAGGGGCGGAAATCCTATTTTAGCAAGCGAACTTTTTCTCCAAGACATCTAAACCTATAAATACCTCCCTTAAACACCAAATTCGTGACACACAAATCCTAGGGTTCCTAGGCACCAAAAGGAGCCCAATTCAACCATCCATCAAGAGCTTGAAGATTGAAGACTCAAGATTCAAGATCTAAGCTTACTTATCCTCTTTGTCTTAGAATTATGATTCTCTTCTTATTTATTTTTATTTTATTTTTTCATGAACCGCATTAGTGAGTAGTTTTTTTATCTAGTCCTAGGGATTGGAAGCCCTCGTGATATTATGTTTTAATTAATTTATGCGTATTTATTTCGTTCTTCATATGAGATTGCTTGTGTTATTTTGTTTACTTTTCATGATTGCTAAATTCATGACATGATTTCTTGATTCATAATTTGGATTGACCACCTAGATTAGGGATTGGTTATCTATTGCTACAAATAGGATTACTTCCCGTGTAATTTTCATAATTTATATTTCATTGGTAGCAACTAATGATTATGCATCGTTAGGGATAACACAACACAAGTTAAATAAACCGAGCTTATGTGTTTATTACTTAGATTAACCTATTTGCCTGGGTTTTAATGCTGTTGTTGGATTAAATCTAGAGAGCTTATTCTAGGTTATTCAATAATTAGAAACAATTGAAGAGCTTATTTTAATTGAGTAAACGGTAAGGGCTATTTCGAGTAGCAGAGCTTATTGCTACTTAGGGTTTTTAGTCGCATAAGATGAATGGATTATGATATTGTGGTTGGTTAGATGAGTGGAATGAGGGTAGAAACTGAACTAGAACTAGAGCTTTATTATTATTGACTTTTTCGTTAATTATTACTTATTTATTTTGTTCTCTTAGATTAGTTCACAATTTCTACCCTATTTATTTTTAGTTTAATAAAATACGAACTATCACAATTTAAACCACACTCCTTGTGGGATCGACCCTTACTTATCGCTACCACTAATTGGTAGAGAGAAGTTGAGGAAAAATAAATATTTAATTTGACGCTTAACGGCGAGCGGTCAGCAACATTCCATAGTAGCTTTCGAGCTAAAACAACAGTAGCTATCGAGCTAAACAACAGTAACTTTCGAGATAAAACTATGGTTGGCCAACATCTATGGACGACTGACAGCGTGTTGTAGCTATTCATTTATGGTTTGTATGATTAGTGTTTAATATTGACAAACGAATCCCCACGGAGCGAGTTGAAAGCTCACACCGATTTTTATCAAACTTTTTAGGTTGAGGAGTTGGATGTGGTACGAGGCGGTGGATGCAAAGATGCCATTTTCAATGCTAATTTAGTATCTTTTCTATGATTTGGTATCTTTATTTTATGTCAAATTTAAAATAAAGTTTGAGACTTGTGTTTCCATTTAAGAGTTCATGAACAGTCAAATTGGTACTATTTTGAACTATCAAGTGAATCTCTCCTTTTTAAATTAATGTTTAAGTTTTTAATTACGCTTCCGATCAATTTTTATTGTGATTGTGATTTATTGAAAACTCATGCCCTTGGTTTTGGAAGTTTTATTTATAAAGAATCAAAATTTATATTTTTCGAAATTGGGGCGTGACAGAAGTGGTATCACTAACCCTTTATAAGGGTGTTGACAAGGGTTCGAACCCTACACCTCTCAAGTTATTTGAGATTTATCTTCTACTTTCCAACCACTTGGCCCAACTTATTAAAAAAAATTCTTGTAGATCTCGATTTTGTCCTTAAAACCCTAACCTTTTTTGTTTTTCAAATTTTGAAATATTTGTGACCTATTTTACTTAAAGATCTGCAAATAAATTTCAATTTTTAGTATGTTTACTGCATGGAACTCATCTACAATTGTCCGTCCAAATTGAGATCTAATTGATTTATATAAGTTACTCCTTATCTAATGGTGTGTTCAACAGCTATTGGGTCAAGTCCAATGTAACAATTTAATTCATGCAAGATTGGTAGATTTCTTATGGATTCTTCTGTTGTGGGGTAAATCATTTCAATTCTAATCTATCTCATATCTTTTTTAATAAAAAAAGATAATATAAAATTATGAATAAATCTTTTAAAAGATGGTTGCTACATGTGAAGCATTTTATTATTAAACCTTTTTTATTTATAATTATTTAATTAAGATTTACTGCATGTAATTTTCATTCTAATCATTTTATGATTTATTAATACAAAATAATGTACTATGATACAATTCTTTATTGAGAAATTACAATATATTTTTAAACAAATTGTGGGATCAGAATCATGTTGTATTTTCATATTTTGATTAATGTGTCATATACCGACATTATGATCTCTAGCATGATTTGTTAATATTGATCATATATATATGACATTGTTGTTTAATTATCTTACTTGGAATGAATATGAAATTGATGAATATCTATTACACTATTTTGGAATGAGTATGAAACTTATTTATTTTACTGTAAATGACTATGCAATTAATAAACATTTGTTATTCCCTTTGGTGAGATTGTTCTTCCTATATATCATGTTTCTATATCACATTGTTTTGATATTGTTCTTACATGTTTTCAAAATGTCATTGAATATAGAAACATAATCACCAACTACAACCTTACATCATTTTCTTATCTTGGACGACAATTACACAACATATCTATATGATAATTCTATTAATACTTTTAAATCAAAAAAATATAATACGTCTAAGTTTATCGGCTCGAAACCTGACATGACCAATCTTGGATGATAACGCCTCTTAATAGACTCCAAGGTCTAAGTAGGTGTAACAATGCCACGAACAAAGACATATTCTTTTTTAAAAATGTTATTATCTATATATGTTATATAACCCATTAACAATATATAGTTTAGAAGAAGGATTAAAATTTTAAAATATAATTATTGCATATAAGCTAAACTAATTTAATTTTACTTTAGTTATTATACATAAGATAGACTTATCCAAAGATAAGTTCTAATTATGTTGTTAAAGTCATTTGATAGTTGTTGTATGTACAACTTTCAGTTGATAAATACACTAACTATTATAAGACTGAGATAAATAAACTTAATTTTTGATAAACAAAGGTAACATTTTAACTATTTATATTTTCTTAGATAATTTCAAAATTTCATTGAATATAGAAACATAATCACAAAGTGTATGTTTAACCAATTTGCTTGGGTTGGATGACAGTTATAAAACTGACTAATATATGTAACTAATAATATCTGAATATTTTCGATTAAAAAAATGTAGAGTAGAAAGAGTTAATGTTCATCATATACATCATATTGATATTTAATCTTATGTTGTGATCTAATTGTTCTCTACCAGTGTATCAGGTCTTGTTTAACCAACATTCAAAAGGAAGCAAACATGCAAGATAAAGCAAGGGAACATTAATAGCTGAATAAAGATAAGTATACAACATATATTTTACTACTTTTAAATTGAAAATTTTATTATGTATAAATTTATCGACTGGAAACCTGGCATGACCTATCTTGGATGATAATGCCTCTGAATAGAGTTTAGTGTCTAAGTAGGTGTAACAATGCCATGGGCACAGGCATATTTTTAAAAAACTAACATCTGCATATTTTATATGATATATTGTTTAATATTTATAATACAACTAGTGCTTAAACCGTGCGATGCACAGAGCAAAATGAAATGAATGGTGTAATTCATTCAATGTAAGTGTAATATTATTAATTTATTAATTTAATATAATAACTTAAAATACTCAAGTCACGATTTTTGGTCAATATAAGCAAATTTAAAACAAACGGCGCTGATATACGCACTGATTTGCACGTTTTTGTACATATTTTTCCTACCATTTTTGTATCACGTTGCGTGTGCTTTTCTTGATTTTAGGTGTTTTAGGAGTCGAGTTGGCCGTTTTTCGTTATTTCTAGGTTTTCGTATTTTTGTACATTTTATTATTAGTTTTCGTAGTTTTTCACTATTTCATTTTTCTCTTGGCCGTAGGACGTCCAAGCGGGGCCCGCGCTCATTTGGGATCGTTTTTACTCGACTCGGGAGTGGACGGACAAGCAAGGAAGCGCAACAGATGAGGCACGATCAACCGGCGGACGTGAAAAGAACGAGAAATCGAGTCGGGCGCAGGAATCCAGTCGACCGACTGACCTTATAGTCGATCGACTGAACCCCCAAAATCGACTGGATTCCAGGGACTTTTGGCATTTTGGACGACGTGCGTCGATCGACTGCCTCCTTGGCCGATCGACTGCGGTCGGTCGACTTGAGCCCCTCAAGATCGACTGGATTCCAGGGACTTTTGGCCATTTTTGACATGTAGTCGATCGACTGCCGACATGGCCGATCGACTGCCAGTCGATCGACTCCTTTTGCAGTCAATCGACTGAAAAGCAGAATTTTTTGGAGAATAAGTAATCAGACGTCTTTTCAAAAGAGGGCAACTTGCGAGGGTCCTTTTCTTCCCCAAGAGAGCTCCTTCAAACCAGAAAACAGATTCCTTTCATACATTTGCTCAATTTTAATTCCCATAAATTCTAGTAATTAGTAATAGATTAGTTAAACCTTAGATCTTAGTTAGTTAGTTGTTCAAGCTTTGATTTAGTTTTCTTTTGTGAAGAATCCTTCAAGCTTTCAAGCTTTCCATTTCAAGCTTTTGTGGATCATACTCTTGGGTAATATCTTTCTATTATATAGTTTTAATTTCATGTTATTTCTTTTAATCTTGTGTTGATGCTTGGATCGTAACTCAGTTGTTATTTTGATCATCAAACTTCTATTTTCATTTGATAGCTTTCTAGCTTTTGAACTTTTGCTTTTAAGTTGGTAAGTTGTTTAAATCAATTTCTCAAAGCTTTTATAAGTTCTATATAATCTTCCCTTTTTAAAGCTTTAATATTTGTTAAATTAATATTGACTTTTTCAAATAATCTTGACTTTAATTTTCCCTCCYTTTCCCTAATTTAAATTAAGAGKTTTCTTAGTTAATTAGTTTAGATTAATCYTTTTAAAATAAGCTTTAATTTCCTTTTCACATTTTAATGTTTTCCAAACTTCTATTTCAATTTAAAGTTTAGCTATAAAAACCAAAACCGAACCAATGACTATCGCTTTCCTAGTTTAGATTAGTTTAGTCGCAACAGATGATAAGAGCAATTAAGAAACCGACAAGCCGATAACATCCATCCTCGAGAGACACGACCTGGGAAGAACTCGCCGCCCTACAACCGGCTCCGTACTATTGCGGAGATGGATTCTCAAAATAGCGCGTCGAGAGTCCATCGATCAAAAATTTGGCACAATTGCCGGCTCCAAGATATAATCCCGGTTGGGGGAACCACCCTAACTTTAGGTGGAAGGAACCAACGAATACTCAAACTCCACCTGGACCCCCGATGGCACAACTAGCTCAACAAACGTGCCCCCAAGTCCCATATGCCAATCGACCACCTTTTCCGCCTCATCATGCACCGGTCCCGGCTCCCCAAGACAATCCGATACCGCGACAATTGAACATCGAATCCATCTTAACCGAGCTAAGCAAACGACTCTTGAGTTTTGAGACGCAAATGGGGTAAATAGCTATGGATGTTAACGAACTAAAATGGGCACGGGACAAGGACAAGCTACCAAGTCAACCGGCCTAAGCTCAAGCCGTGACCATTCTCCGAAGCGGCAAGGTGATAGACAACAAGGTCGCCCTACCCGAAAACGAACCTTCAACAAGTGTTCAAGAAGATCGTGTTCTTCCAGATTCGAATGAGCCCGTAGCCGCTCCTAGCTCTCCCACATCACTCACTAGTGGTGAGGCGAAGGGGTCCCAGGCTGACGGGGTGTTACATAAGTCCGCTGCACCGTACCGACCTCCGATTCCATATCCGAGCCGTATCCGACCGACAAAGCAAGACGACCAATTCCTCGAGCTATACAAGATGCTATCAAAGGTTAACATTAACCTCCCTTTGCTCGACATAATCCGAAATATTCCCGCTTACACGAAGTTTTTCAAGGAGCTCACATCCAAGAAATGACGATTCGAGGAGAATGAAAAGATATGTATCTCGAACGCGGCAAGCATTGCCTTTAGCAACTCTCTCCCACATAAGGAAGGTGGTCCGGGAAGTTTTTGTATCAAAATCACCCTCGGAAATAGAAAGGAGACACGAGGGATGCTGGACCTCGGCGCGGGAATAAACTTGATGACGTATTCTATCTTTAAACAGTTGGAGTTGGGCAACCTCAAGGAGACGAGAATGTGTTTGCAACTGGCCGACCGATCAGTCCGATACCCAAAAGGCGTGGTCGAAGACGTTTCGATACAAGTAGGAAGCCTCATCGTGCCTGTGGATTTTGTTATACTGGATATCGGGGAGGTGAGCAATGAAGGCCGAGAACACACGATCTTACTTGGTCGGCCCTACATGGCCAAGACGAACACTTTGATCGATGTGAAAAACGGGAAGTTATCTTTCTCGGTTTTGGGAGATACAGTGAACTTCTCGATCCATGACTTGGGAGCCGTTCCGCCTTCCTCCTTCCATGCCGATTGTGCTATGATCGACCCGATACACGAACTAGTTGAGGAAGTCGCTCGGGAGGTTGTGAACGAGAATGTTGAGGGCGACGAGCGGCTAGCGCTTCGATCGGAGGGGGTGGTAGAAATATTCGAGATATCAAGCATCGAACCGGCCCTTATGCCAAAACCGGAGCTCAAGACCCTCCCTAGCCATCTCAAGTACGTTTACTTGGAAAGTGGAGAAATAAAACCCGTGATCATCTACGCCGAGCTTCCCCCAAGAGACGAGGCACGTTTGGTGGAAGTTTTGAAAAAGAACAAGAAGTCGATAGGGTGGAGCCTTGGTGACATCAAGGGGATAAGTCCCTCTACTTGTATGCATCGGATATCCTTCAAGACGGAGTGAAACCATCAAGGGAGTGCAAACGACGATTGAACCCAAACTTGATGGAGATTGTGAAGGGTGAGATATTGAAACTTGTAGCCGAAGGTTTGATATTCCCGATCGGGGATAGTGAATGGGTGAGCCCAGTCCACATGGTTCCGAGAAAGAGCGGAATAACCGTGATTGAGAACGAGCGGGGCGACCGTGTGACGACCTGTGCGACCACCGGTTGGTGAATGTGTATAAACTTCCGAAAACTAAATGTCGCCACCAAGAACGACCGCTTTTCACTTCCGTTCATTGACAAGATGTTGGACAAGCTCGCGGGGCATCATTCGTATTATTTTCTCGATGGATTGTCAGGATACTACCAAATCGCTATCTCGCCGGAGGATCAATCCAAGACGACGTTCACGTGCCCTTTCGGCACATATGCTTTCCGACGCATGCCCTTCGGCTTGTGCAATGCGGGTGCTACCTTCCAACGGTGTATGCTCTCGATATTTTTCGACATGCTCGACAAGTACATGGAGGTTTTCATGGATGATTTTTCTATCTACGGATCTACTTTCGACGAGTGTCTTGATCATTTGTCAAGTGTTTTGGAGAGATGTGTGGAGAACCACCTTACTTTGAGTTGGGAGAAAAGCCACTTCATGGTGAGAAGTGGAATAGTTTTGGGGCATGTGGTGTTGTCTAAAGGAATCGAGGTCGACAAGGTGAAGACCGACGTGATTGAGACACTTCCCCCACCGATCAACGTGAAGGGAGTGCGGAGCTTCCTCGGTCATGCAGGGTTCTATAGGAGGTTCATTAAGAACTTCTCGAAGCTTATCCGCCCCTTGTGCCATTTTCTTAGCGCCGACGTCCCGTTTGTGTTTGATGATGCTTGTCTAGCGGCGTTCGATTCATTGAAGAAAAGCTTGACTTCTACTCCCGTGGTGATAACCCCGGATTGGTCCCTCCCATTCGAAATAATGTGCGATGCGTCGAACGAAGTAGTGGGGGCCGTCCTAGGGCAACGAGTCGACAAACTCCTCCAGATCGTCTACTACGCAAGTCTTATGCTCAATAATGCTCAAAGGAACTACACAACTACCGAAAAGGAGCTACTTGCCGTGGTTTACTCGCTCGAGAAGTTCCGATCATATATCGTTGGGTCGAGAGTGATTATACATAGCGATCATGCGGCACTACGACATCTTTTCAGCAAGCCTCAAGCGAAGTCGAGACTAATCCGGTGGATCCTTCTACTTCAAGAGTTCGACGTGGAGATCAGGGATAGAAAAGGGTGTGAGAATGTAGTTGCCGACCACATCTCTCGTTTGGAGGTCGGGAATGGAGAGAAAGAGTCCCCACTTATCGGAGAAAACCAAGCTCACGAGAACCTCTTTGGTATGTCCGTCACACCATGGTACGCCGATATTGCTAACTACCTTGCTAGCAGGGTTCTCCATCTGGACCTGTCTCATCACGAGAGGAGGAGGTTTCTCGCCACTTGTCGAGGTTATTATTGGGATGACCCTCTTATGTTTAAAATCGGGAAGGATGGTATGTTGATAAGGTGCATTCCGGGAGAGGAAAAAGAGGAGATATTGACTCATTGCCATCATCATCTAGTCGGAGGGCACTTCGGTGGCTAAAAGACCGCTTATAAAGTTCTCCAGTCGGGTTTCTATTGGCCTACTCTTTTCAAGGATGCTCACGAGCATTGTCAAAGGTGCGATCGATGCAAACGAACGGGTAGTATCAGAAAGCGGAATGAGATGCCGATGACGTATAACTTGGCCGTCTAGATCTTTGATGTCTGGGGGATCGATTTCATGGGTCCCTTCTCGAAGTCTCATGAGTACGAATACATATTGGTCGCGGTGGATTACGTCTCTAAATGGATAGAAGCAATCCCGGCAAGGAGAAATGATGGTGAGATAGTAGTAAAGTTTGTTCGAAGCAACATATTCAGCGATTCAGAGTTCCGAGGGTGCTAATCAGGGATGGTGGCAAGAATTTTAACAACAAACTACTTGAACGAGTGTTGAAGAACTATGGAGTCGTGCACAAGGTTTCTACTCCTTACCATCCTCAGACAGCCGGGCAAGTCGAGACGAGTAATCATCAAATCAAAAACATTCTCGAGAAAACTGTGCAACCAAACCGGAAGGACTGGTAAACGAAGCTCACCGATGCCTTGTGGGCCGTCCGTACGGCCTATAAGACGGTTATTGGAATGAGTCCCTATCGTCTGGTGTATTGAAAGTCGTTCCATCTACCGGTGGAAATGGAGCATAGAGCGTGGTGGGCAATCCGAGCGTGTAACTTTGATTTGAAGCAAGCCGGAGAGGGGAGAAAACTCCAAATGGAGGAGCTCGAAGAATTACGGAACGAGGCGTTTGATAATGCCCATTTGTACAAGGAGAAAACGAAGCTGCTCCACGATAAGAAACTCGTACCGAAAGAGTTGGAGGAGGGAAGGCAAGTACTCCTTTATAACACTCGCCTTGCCATGTTCCCCGGGAAGCTTATGTCCAAATGGAGCGGGCTGTACAAAATAGAGAAGGTATCCCCATTCGGAGCCGTGACGTTAATCGACCCAAAGACGGACGAAGATTACAAGTGAACGGCGCTCGAGTCAAACCTTACCGGCATAGCGTGTTGCAAACAAACGCTCTCGAGCCAGTAGTCGTAGAGGAGGAGGATCTGAGTGACTTACCCCCGACGGGGTCTTGATCGTCGAACCAGGTTCGTCGAGCGAACGACGTTAACCAAACGCGCTTCGTGGGAGGCAACCCACGACCTTCTAACCCTTTCTTATTTTTCTTTTAAGTTTGTGTATATTCTATCTTTAAGTAGTGTTAATGGAGTTTTTGGGTTTGTGTAGGATCAATTCTGGAGTCTTGGGAGAAAAGAGGATCGAAATTGGAGTTGGACTGCTGGAATGCAGTCGATCGACAGCATATCTAGTCGATCGACTGGAATGCCTGTCGATCGACTGCCCAATCGACAGACGGGTTCAAATCGACTGGATTCTAGAAATTTTCAAGCTTTTTGCAAGAGCAGTCGATCGACTGGTCATTTGCTGATCGACAGCCAGTCGATCGACTGGCGCACGATCGACTGAGGAGTAGAAATCGACTGGATTCCAAAACTTTTTAAGCTTTTGACAAGAGCAGTCAATCGACTGTCGGCAGTCGATCGACCGAGGAGGGCAGTCGATCGACTGCCCGGACTGCCCAGAATCCTGCGTTTCTAAATAAAGCAGTCGATCAGCCCCCTCAAACCATTCCAGTCGATCAGCAGCACATATATATATAAGAAAAAGAGAAACGCGGAAAAATAAAAATAAAAAAAGAGAGAGAAAAGAAAGAGAAACTACTTCAGTCGATCGCCAGAGGTAATTAGGCGGGAATTCTCATTTTGTTCCTTCCTTTCTCCTTTCAAACATCTTCCTGGGAATAATCCGATTTTTCATTTCACTTTCGACCAAATTAATCGAGGTACTTCGCTTAAACGATCTATTTGGGAACCTTATGATTGTTGGTTGTGTTTTGGGTAGGATTTGGGAGCTATTTTCATATATTACCATATTTTCAAAAATCTTGCCCACCAAGTGTTCGACGAAGTGCCCCAGTGAGCACTTGGTTTGACTTTTTCTCATTTTTCCGTTGATTCTTCGTTTGTTTCGATTTTTGGAACCCTCCACTACAAATCCGTCTACTTGCATTCCTATTTCACCTTTGACCATGGATGGCCACTCCGATGACAAAATTTTCAACCTTCCCCAATACCCCGATATCGCCGGAACTTACGGTGCCCCCTTCCCGGTCTACTCCACATACGAGGGGGAAATTTTTCAAAATCTATCCCAACGGCATTTTGCTACCCCACGCTTTATCAATATCGAGCATTTCAACGAATGGGTAGCGAACGGGGACGTTGACAGGTTCGGCACCCGACTACTCCATTACATCGATGCGATGAATGGCTGAATGTTGGCGTCTTTCCGGGCACCAGCTTATCGGGAGCTAGTGCTCGAGTTTTTCAACTCATACCAGGAGACCGATGATGGGGGTTTTAATGTCCGTTGTGGGGGAATTGAGCACCGGATCGATCAGGGGGTGCTCTAAGAGGTGCTCGGGCTTGACTGCCAACAGTACCCGTACACGCAGTTGCCTGGTTTTCATGCGGATGAGTTTTGGGGGAGTATCACGGCCGGAAGTGGTACCCGGGATCGATACTCGGCATCGGCGATTGTCGATTTGGCACTGCTTGGGGCTTACAAATTCTTTGCCCACGTCCTGATGGGCAAACATGAAAGCACCAACCTCACTCATCACGAGCTTTACGTGCTTTGGTTCCTGGTCAATGGACATCCGGTCCCATTTTTCCCGTTGATCCGAGAACAAATTCGAGGGATTCGGAAGATGAGAGGAGGAAGCGTCGCCCGAGTCGGCATGGGGCCGATGATCACCGTTCTTGCCCGCTACTTCAGGTTTGAGGCCGAGGCGGCCAACATGACGAGCGTCGATCTTATGGAGTTGGCGTTCAAAACGCCGAGAGTCCCGACGAACCCGGCGAACCAAAACCCTAGACGCCAATGCCACCGAGGCAATGAGCAAGGCGAAGCCGGCGACGTCCCGAACACTGGTTCGGGCGCGCATCACGGAGCGAGCACGAGCCAAGCGGCAGCCCCACAGTACGAAGGTCCGAGCACCGGCTCGGGTCCCGAGATGGGTTGGAGCGATTTCCAACAGGCCCTGTTTTCGCGTTTCGACCAGCTCAATGCCCGTTTCGACCGGCTCGACGAGGGGCAGGCAAGAAACGACCGAGCTTTCCACGGCTTCCATACCAGGCTCCTTTTGGTTGAGAGTCGGATGCGTCACGATGAAGATGACGACGACGATGATGACGGCGGCGAGGGCGGAAACGACGAGGAGGAGGAGGAAGACGAGGACGCGAACCTCCGTGCCCAACCTAGGAGACGTCGTTAAATCTCCTAATTTATCCTTTGTTTATTTTTATTTGTTATTGTTTTTGTGTGTTATTTTATTTTATCTTTCTATTATTTTCTTTTATTTCTCGTCTCGACTCTTGTAAAGATAAAAAAATAAATAAATAAAAACAAAAAATAATAATAATAATAAAAAAAATCCTTTTAATTGCTTTCATTTTTGTATATAGTTTAATTTCATTTTCTTTGAATATATTCTCAAAACATAAAACAAATTTGAAAAATAAAATCCAAACAAATTAAAAAAATCAAAAACTCATAAATATTTTCATATTTGTAAATAGTTTGTTTTTGTGCAAATTTCCACATTGCCTTACCTTGTAGATAGCTTGTTGTTTGCTTCGGCCCCCGGCGACGAGTTTTGCACGACCACGTTGACACAAGCTCGGAAATAGGGGTGTTTTCTTTTCCCTACACCTTTTTACTACTTTTATTAGCTTAATTACTCAATGAGGACATTGCTAGGTTTTAAATGTGGGGTGGTGGAGTTCGTCCTAGGTTTTTAATTTTGTCGTGTGCTTGCTTGTGTTAATTTGAGTAACGTATGTGCTATTATTGCTTGGACCCTTTGCGAAGTGACGCGGTTTTGATGATTTGTTAGGGTGTTTAGATCTTCGATCGAATTTAGTGGATTTAGGTGGTTTAGCTTGTTGGGATTGCTGTTCGGTTTTAGCTTCGTGCTATCCTTGTGCTCGTTTGGAACTAGTGCCTCGACTAGACCTCGTCATTAAACACTCTCTATAGGTTTTGTTTTGTAATTTGGAGTCGTCAATTGCTCCACGTGCTCGATCGAGAATTTTTGTAAGTTGCTAGTAGCAACGAATGATCGGAGTCATTGAAAGCTTCGTATTTTCATTTATTTAAGTACCGTACGTCAACGGTACCAAAAAAAAAATTAAAAAAAATACAAAGAGGTGAATAAACAAGGATACGTTATAAATTCTTGAAGTTGTTGTGTAGCACGTTTTTCCCCTTGTTTCGATTCTTAGTATACTTTTTTAAAGAGAGGTGTTAATGATCTTGGCTAGTAGGGAGCCGATTAATGGTTCGAGCGTGGATAGACCTTAGCCGGGGCAAGGACGGGGAGACCGACTTGTTGGATTGTTTAAGTCCTTTTAGGTTTCGGAAGTCGATCTAAATTTCCTTAACAAAGCACATTGTCATCCTTTTATCCAAACTAACAAACAACGTAGCGTACGACTTCTCGAATTATTTTGTGCACTAGTTAGGATTGGTCGGGGGTAGTTTAGTAATTTTAAGTTAGTTTTGCTTGAGGACAAGCAACCGTCTAAGTGTGGGGTGGTTGATTTGCACTTTATTGTACATATTTTTCCTACCGTTTTTGTATCACGTTGCGTGTGCTTTTCTTGCTTTTAGGTGTTTTAGGAGTCGAGTTGGCCATTTTTCGTTATTTTTAGGTTTTCGTATTTTTGTACATTTTATTATTAGTTTTCGTAGTTTTTCCCTATTTCGTTTTTCTCTTGGCCGTAGGACGTCCAAGCGGGGCCCGCGCTCATTTGGGATCATTTTTACTCGACTCGGGAGTGGACAGACAAGCAAGGAAGCGCAACGGACGAGGCTCGATCAACCGGCGTACGTGAAAAGAACGAGAAATCGAGCCGGGCATAGGAATCCAGTCGATCGACTGGAAGTTCAGTCGATCGACTGACCTTATAGTCGATCGACTGAACCCCCAAAATCGACTGGATTCCAGGGACTTTTGGCATTTTGGACGACGCAGTTGATCGACTGCCTCCTTGGCTGATCGACTGCGGTCGATCGACTGGAGCCCCTCAAGATCGACTGGATTCCAGGGACTTTTGGCCATTTTTTACATGCAGTCGATCGACTGCCGACATGGCCGATCGACTGCCAGTCGATCGACTCCTTTTTGCAGTCGATCGACTGAAAAGCAGAATTTTTTGGAGAATAAGTAATCAGACGTCTTTTCAAAAGAGGGCAACTTACGAGGGTCCTTTTCTTCCCCAAGAGAGCTCCTTCAAACCAGAAAACAGATTCCTTTCATATATTTGCTCAATTTTAATTCCCATAAATTCTAGTAATTAGTAATAGATTAGTTAA
>BMAC01001595.1:29601-50844 GCA_014905375.1 Phtheirospermum japonicum
GGTCATCTGGATTTTAGCCAAATTACGTATAGGAATTGAAAGATATGACTCTATTAGGTTTGTTCTTGTATCGACAGTTCCTGGAAAACAATAAAATTATGTAAGTAAAGACAAGTTCTTGATATAATATTACAATTTTTTTTCATTTATTGTATTTATAAATAAATATTTATAATTTAATTATAAGTTCTAATATAATATTTATAAGAATAATAAATTTATTTGTTATCATTTGAAATATTTATATGTATCTTTCAAATTTCTTATATATATATATATATATATATATATATATATATATATATATATGTGTGTGTGTGTGTGTGTGTGTGTGTGTATGTATAATATTTTTGTAATTGATATTATTATTTTACAATTTTATTTTGTATTTTTAGATTTATTTATTAATTTTGTAGAATCTAATTATGAAAATTTTAATTTAATTTAAATTATTTTATGATTTTTCTCTTTAATATTATTCGTTTATTGAATTTTTGTTTTTGTTTCATATTTATTAAGTAATATGTATAATTTAATTATAAGTTCTTGTATTTTTATCTACATGATTTTATTAATATCTTTGATTTTATTTTACAAATTTTTTAAGATATTTATGTTTTATTCTTGATTTTTTGGATTTTTCAAATTTGTAAAATAATTATTTACATTTATTTATATATTTTATATTAATTTTTTTATATTTAATATTTTATTCAAATATTTTTGTATTATATTTATTTTTTATCAGATTTTACAAATAATTATAATAATTTTTATATATATTTATTTCCTTTACACAATCATAATCTCCCAAATAAAAACTACATTAATAATTATATAAACAAATGGATTACTATAAATAATAAGTAAAATGAGTGGGAAAATCTTTGGAAACATATATTGAAACGCTAGTCTTTATATATATATATATATATATATATGTTTATGTTGAATCTGAAATCTTATAGCATCAATCTTACGGGTTTGATATATATATTCTGGAGAACAAATGATACCTCACAACATGACGAAAGATAAGTACCAAAATGTCATCCTTAAATTACACTTACACTACCATTCCAAATAAAACAAAACAACAATATTTAGTTCAATAAAAATAGTTTTATATTAATTATATGTATTTATCTTATAATTGAAAAGAGTTTTATTAGTATCTCATGTTTTGAAAAGGGAAACTAAAGAATTATTGATGAGCAAATGTATCACACAAACAATAAAAGATAAGTAATAGACTTCAAACTAATTTACATATATACAAATAGATTTTATACTTAATAAATTACAACTAACTGGTGTTGCAGGTGATTTGCAAAGTTACATATCTCGGGAAAAACAATTCATAGGACTGAAGTTAAATGGTAAAACATATTTATGCACTTGAATCCTATTTAATTTTTAACTACACCTAATAACATATAAATATAAGCTTAGTTTGTGTAATTCGAAACTGCAGGTTTAAAAGATTGATAGGAAAATTAGGTATGATAAATTCTTCAATCCATTCAGTTTAAAACATAGTCTAGCTCAAGAAGAAGAAGAAGAAGAAGAAGAAGAAGAAGAAGAAGAAGAAGAAGAAGAAGAAGAAGAATTATCATGTTGAGAGTTGTTTGATTGTGCTCTTTTTCCTATTAAATCGCTCTTCCTACTCATATGGACTCCTCGCAATGCGCTTCTCCAAATATAATTACCTATCATATGTTTGTATATGGATGTTTAGTTGTGTGTTTACTTGAAACAGTGATAAATGAAGCTGTTGTGCGATGATAGAATTTAGGTCGTTAGAGTTTACTATTCTTAATATGTGATAATCTTTATAGGCACAAAGAGATATATTTAAAATAAATATTTTGCGAATCTAGAAGATACGCATTAAATTTAATAGGTAAATTTAAGTGTATATCTTCTTTGGTAAATATAATCTTTATCATGGTTCTTATAAAAATAAATTTCTTTTTAATATATCAAGAGGATTTACTTGGAAAAAAAATATTTTTCGATTAATAAATATATTATTTCAAAAACTTCTCACTAATGTATCTATGATTTTAGCTATAAAATTTGAAATGAATATATAATCTTGGAATACAATTTATAGAAAAATAATTAATATTTTTTTTTTGGGATTGTATAACTTGTATTTTATGAAAATTTTGAAAATTGTGTTATTTGCAAAGAAGTATTTTTTTTTTACAAAGATGTAACATATATATAATTTTCATTATTTGGATACCTTTCAACCATTAATATTTTACTCAAGGATAATATTATTTATTTTTTCAAAAAATATACTATATACTGGAAAAAGTAAAAATTACTATTTCCGTTATTTTTAAAAGTTTATGAATATAGTTGATTGTTTATAGCCATATAAAAGATATATAAAAGGTTATCATACGTCACAACTAAAGTGCGAATGCAATTTTTATCTGTCAATTTATTTTACATTAGTCATTTTTTGATATTAGTGATGATTAGTGCATACGTTTTTGTTTTGTACACAATTAGATTAGGCGAATGTGTTTAATTATTATTTTAATGATTGTAATTTATTTACTCCTTTTATATGTTGTATGTTTTAGATGATTTTTAATTCCTGCTTTAAATTACATGATAGTTATCAAAATGTTGAAAACATTAGATCAATACATTATACTTAGTATAGGTCAACAAACGTAGGTTCACTTGATCAAATTGTCTTTTAAACTATGTCAATATTGTTTATTAAAAATGGAATTAATGGTAAACTCTATAAAATATTCATTATAATAGTAATATATGTATAAAAATGAGGCAATACACATCCATATAGAAGATATTATTTTTAATAATTATTTAAACACAAAAGTATATAGTAAAAAGATTTTATTAAGCTAATTAAAATATGAAAAATATCAGATTCTCAATCACATGAATATTGTTCAAGCATAAAATGTAATCACCATCTATTTAAATTCAAAATATCATAATCAACTTAAAATTTGAAAACCTAATATCAATAATAAAAGCAGTAGTAGCTAAATAATAATAATAATAATAATACAAGTAATAAAAATAAACTAAGAAATTTTATTTATTTAAACATCATCTTTCACAACTGCACCTTCTCGCTTCATCTTCTTCATCAATCCCAGCAACACAACCTTCTTAGAAGTTCAGAACATTATTTCGCACTGATTTTTCCATTCTTAGATAGAACCCTAGACGTCTTTCCAGAAGTGGAAGCTATACCCTCACCATSAAACATCAGTTTCWTTATGGTTGAACTTTCATCGTCCATCTCTATAACTTCAAATTCATTAATAGGAGTAGTAACCTCATCCTCGGAACATGCGTCCTATTCAAATGTTTCAAGTTATGGTCAATCCATGTAACTATCTTCACCTGTTTCTCGAATTTTTTGAAAGAKTTCAAACTGTCCTACAAAATTACCATCCCATTATCAGTATCCTCCCTTTGAGTTAGTGTCAGAAAGCTCGATTCCTTCAACAAAATAAAGTGATAGTTAAATCACGAAGCGTTTTCAAAAAATCTCTAACATCTCAATTTTCTTTTTTAAATATTTTTGATTCCCAAAAAACTTTAGTGAAATCCATTTATATCATTTTAATGTAGTTAATAAAATGTTTTAATATCTCAAAAAGAAAAAAAAAATACTATCTCCAAAAATGTTCAAAAAAAATTCTCATATAATCTTTTGAAATCCGTTTATAAATATTTTACTATCTATCAAAATCTCAAAATTTAAAAAAACTTCAAACATCTTAAAAAATTATAAAATATTTTCTAAAWATATCAATCATCTATATATTGAAAACTCACATCCTCCTGGAGGGTCCACTCGTTGTATTTAACTAATAATGCTTGACTGATAATCAATCGCACAACTTAAAATGCAGTTGATTCATTATAAATTTTTTCCATATTAACCTTCACCTTGAAAAGAACCGTTTGGTCAATTGTTTCAGCAAATCATTCGACAGTTCTTCATCATACCGACTCTACAATGTTAAAAAAATTCACTTTAAATTTATATATTACTGTTTAACATTTCTTTTTTTAAATAAATTGTTGAAAATAAAAAGTTAACAACAAAATTCCACCTCTAGAAATTCAACTCGAAGGTCGTGSCATGACCTTCCAATTAATTTATCGGCCTCCCGATCCCATCATAGTATAGATGCATTAGTCGTAGAGTCCAAAACCTCAATCCTTATCTTGTACCTTCATATTAAAATAAAATGATATTATATTATTMTCTAATAGATTTAATAAATTGTAAAATATTTCCTTTTTTTAAATTTACTTATTATCTAAACACGCCCAAAGAATAACTTCTCAGGCACCCCCCACACTTGAATGGATTTTCATCCTACTCAAGCTTTATATGGRACTTTGTGCATGTATTGTACCACCAATCATCGATAAAATAACTTAAGCTTTYTATGGCACTTTYTGCATGTATTGATATCCATGGAAGTCTTTTGTTCCTTATCTTAAAATCCAGACCGAGCAAAAAACCGAAAAACTCTATTCTTTTTTACTCGTTCAGTCGATGTCTTTGATGAGTCCAAATAAATGAGGCATTGTTCCAAAAATTCTTACTGCCCAAGTTTTGAAAATAGAGAAAAATCACAAACACCTTCGGGTGGGAAATTGAAAATGATTTGGAAAGAATATAAATTATAAGGAGAATTAGTTGAAATCCTAGAGATTAAAGTTTTGAAATTCTAATAACCCAAATAGATATGATTTTATATCCCCTCATTATATATATTCTATCTGATTTTAGTTTTTTTACCATTTATTTTGTTGATTTTAAAACCAAAAAATTGGTCTTCTGCATTTCCACAAATTATCTATCTTTAATTAGACAAACAAATCGTATGAAATCTATTCTTAAAATAAATAACTCCAACTTGAAATATCAAAATATTCAATATTACTGGTTGATTCTACTTTTAAAAAATCGATCTGATACATTTTTCATAAATTAAATGTCTTTAATTAGGCAAACAAATCGTATGATATCTAATATTTCAGAATTATCAATATTGAATAAAAATCTGATGTACTATATTTTCTTTGATTAAGATTTTATTCTTCATATATTTTTTATTGGTTGATTTTATTTTTAAAATATCTATCTTCTGCATTTTCCATAATTAAATGTCTTTAATTAGGTAAAGAAATCGTATGAAATATGAATTTTTAGAATTATTCAATATTGATAAAAATGTGATATACTGCAGTTTTTTTGATTATGATTCTATTTTCCATTTTTTTTATTATTTTAGAGTGAATAAATTGATCTGCCGCATTTTTCACAAATTAAATGTCTTTAAATAGGCAACAAATCGTATGAATATAAAAATTTTGATTCACTGTATTTCTTTTGTTTAGGATTCTAATTCTACATGTGAATCGGATTAAGTCAACTGCCGATTTTTTTTAAAAAAATTATTGTGGAAGATACCAGATTTCTTAGAGTTTAATTATGCAAGAAGACGTTAAATTCCGATATGCTCTAATGTTTTATTATTTTTTTGCCAAATTAGTTATATTTGGGACCTGTAACTTATTTAATTTTGATGACTTTGTTTTTTGGATCCTTATTTTTTCTTAGGGTCTGTAATTTAATTTATTTTCATGCTTTATTTTTCTTTCGGGGCATGTAATTAAATTTATTTTATGGTTGCTTTTATTATGTTTATTCAATTCAAAATACCAAAAAATAAAGTTTATTTTTAATCAAAATCTGAACACTTGACTATTATATAAACCGATTTTATTATTGTAATCACTAATTAGATGATAGAAAAAATTATTTTAAAACCTAATTATTTGATATATATATATATATATATATATATATATATATATATATATATATATATATATATATATAACTATTTTAAAATTGTGAGTATTGGGCAGTTAAAAATTAATTTATGTGGGTCACAAACTTGAAATTCTGAAATTTCAAAAAACAAGAATTTATTTTTCAAAAATTCGAATTCAGAGCTTCAAAAAATTTCAGTTCAGAAATTCGAAAATTTAAGAAATCATATCCTGATTTTTAGCCATAATATCAAAAATTCATCTACTCTTAATAAATTGGAAAACATTTTGTAAACAAACGGCTGTAATTTTTAAAACTATGTTGAAAAGTTAACAATTGTGTGTTATGAGATTTAAATAAATAAATAAAAGCAGTTGAATAGTCAACAATTGTGGCTTTACACCATGAAAGTTTCTTTTTGGGGATAGAAAATAATTTTGGAAGGAACAAAAACAATTGCCTTATATAACTAGTACTATTATAATATATATATATATTATATATAGTATATATATATATATATATAGGCCGATTCTTTTTTACCCTTTCAACCAATGTCAAACTCTTTTATATTCACTTATGAACAAAAAACTTCTTTTATGCCCATTTTGTAATATGGAAAGACCAAAATATCCTGGCCCAGATTTTGAACTACTCGCCTCAAACAAAACTAATCGCCCCAAACTTTATTGAACTGCTCGTCCCAAATTTTAAATTGAACTACTAGCCCCAACTTTTTGAACTGCTCGCCCCAAATTTTAAATTGAACTACTCGCCCCAAACTTTTCGAACTGCTCGCCCCAAACTTTTTGAACTGCTCGCCCCAAACTTTTTGAACTGCTCGCCCCAAACTTTCTAGAACAGTTATTTTTTATCTGTTCTGGAAAGTCAGACTAGCTGTTCTAGAAAGCTTATTACCCAAAATCTTTTATTTTTTTATTTTAGGAAGTTGTGTTATCCTTAAAAATAGAAATAGTCCATTACGACCATATCAGGACCATCATGCTTCCATAAATTAAAATGTCTCAATAATCTTCATACCTCTTTTTGACCGAGTCGATCCCGGGTGAGATGGGTTGTGACGCCACCAGCTGAAAAATCACCACCCCTAACTCGTTTTACGGACGGTTCCTCACCATCTAACTTCCTTTCGAGGAAGTTGAGCTACAAGTTATTCAGCTTCTTCAGAAACCGATCAGCACAGCCTTGGTTCGTTTCCTACTCCAGAAGTACGAGATATTTTGATTATAGAGATAAATTAAAAGTATTGAACATGAGTGGAAGTGAAAGCCTTTATTTTATTAAGAACTAAAAGAAAATATTATTACATCAGTAACCTCCTTTTGGGAGGAGATAACTATTTTAGCCTCTCATGGAGAAGGCTTGCACTCGTGAATACATAAATCTATTATTACAAACAATCACAATATTTATTATTTTTCTCTCTCAAAATTTTATTTGACTATGAGAAAATAGAAGAGAATTTTCGATGTCCTCTACTTCCTCAAATGCTCTCTATTTATAGATCAGATTTCCGGATTTCAAATCTGGACTCCAAAGCCTGTTGATAAAAGACGTGTCTTTTATTCACCTCTTCCTTCTATTATTGTGGGTTAGTGGGTTTTGTGTCCACCGTCTTCCTTTATTGTTGGTCCCTCATGACTAAGCCAACTTGTATTGTCGGGAATCTTTTCACATGGTGCGTTCTACACATGGTGCGTGGTCCCCACGCTTTTTTGGAACCAGCTGGTCTCTTGTCCTTTCCAGTTGTACTTTCTTGTCGGTCCAGTTTAGGCCGAAAGCCTTTTCCGAACTCGGGCTCCTTTTGCTCCGGGCATGCCTGGCAGATCCGGTCAATCCATCGGCCGACATGCGCCATGTTGCAAAATTTTCGGTATGTGTCTTTGCTTATCGGAATTCTGTTTTCCCAAAGAATTCTCCTGTTTGTTTCGAAAAGGTTTTCGGCAAAGCTCGTTGTTGCTCTTGTCATGGAATTCAGGAGGAATGATCCACTTGCTGAATTCTGGAAGAACTTGAATGGGTATTTGACTTTGTCCATTTCCGTTAGACAAACCCATAGTGGCCATGATCGTCTTGTAGAGGCATCATCTTCGAAAATTGCCCCTACTATTACTTGCGCGTCCTCTGGTGAGGCAGCCTTGATATATCTCAAAGCATTCCCATCAGGTCGCCTTAGATTGATGAAATGAAAAGATTCATTGAAGCCCTTCTTTGCTGGCTCCGGCGCTGCACTGATAAAATACAGCTCCGAAACGTCTCCTCTGGCCAAATGTGGATTATTGGCCCAAGTCTCGTGAACTGCTTCCCCGATCCATTTAGCTAACTTGGAGATCTCGGGAAAGCCTGGCGCTATGGTATAAACTGAAGCTAGAGATCTAAAATTATACCACTCTTGTACTTCATTTGGATGGCTTCCTATCTTCATCCAAACTCGCGGATATTTTCCAGGGATATCAACTATTGTTTTGTCAGGGTTGATACCTCTTCTTGTGGCTAACTTCTCCCACTGTCTTTGGTAAACCTGCATAGGAGAAACTTTTGTCTCGTCAATTTGAACCATAGAGTTTCCCATCTGTGGCCTAAGATTCAACTCTCCCTCTTTAACCCTAGAGGTGGTTGGTTGACTTGAGGACTCCGATAGTGACACCGGGGTCTCAACATTCGTTGTAGCTTGTACATCCTCGGGGAATGCATCTTCTACAAGACTCGTGATTATGGTATTTGAAAACATAACCTCCGGGTTAGAGAACCATTCTCGAAGTGCCCCCTTCTGCACCGTTGGAGATGCGGCCTGGAGGAGAGGCCTTCGCAAAGCTGAAAACAATTGACATTGTGCCAGCTGGCATGCTCGTATTTGATCGGAAATGGATTCCCGATCGGCCTGTTGAAGTCGTCCTGCGACCTATGCATTGAGACATAGCGTCCCAAAATCTTGTTCAAGGATCTCGAGGTTTTCCCTGAGATGCCTTAGCCTTTTGTGGGTGTTGTCAGCAACGTGTCCCTCCATCTCGAGTTAAAAAATCTGCAAGAATATTTTCATGAGACTTTATAATGACAATATCAAAATCATAATATTGGCATTCAGCTTACCATCTAAGTAGTCTAGCCTTTTCTGGTTTAGATTCAATTTTATTTTTCAAAAAGGCTTTTACGCTCGAGTTATCGATTTTTAAGGTGAATTTCCTTGAGAGCAGAAATAATGGCCATTTTTTAAATGCTTTTCTAACTGCGAAAAACTCCTTCTCGTTTATATGCCATCGATTCACTTCGTTGTTTGAAAATAGCCCGCTGCAATATCTACATGGCATCTCTTCTTTGGGTGTTAGTTTCGTGAAAACTGCTGCCCACCATTGATCACTGGCATCCATATATAGAACCAGTTCATCCTCATCATTCGGAATTGCTAGCTTGGGAAGTTGTTTGCAAACTTCTTTAAGCTGTTTAATTCCCTCACAGTGTTCTTTTTCCCACTTGAAATCAGCGTTCTTTTTCAGTAGGGAACTGAACACTTTTCTGTAATGTGCCAGGTTATTTATGAAAATTCTGGTGAAATTAACAACTCCCAAGAAACTTTGAAGTTGTTTCTTGTCCTTGAGTGTGTCTGGAAATCCCTTTATCTTTTCTACAATATGATTCGGTAGAATGATTTTAGACTCATCGATCTCTATTCCAAGGAACTCGATCTTTCTTGTAGCAATTACCGCCTTCTTTTCTGAAAGCACTAATCCTTCCTTATGGAAAACATCTGAGAAGATTTCCAAATGTTTCAGATGCTCCTTCATGTTTTRTGAGGCGATGAGTATATCATCAATATATACGAACATGAAGCTAAAATAATCWTTAAAGAGATTATCCATTTTCCTTTAATATATCTGGGGTGCATTTGCTAGACSCATCGGCATAACATTCCAGATATAGTGTCCCTGTGGTGTGGAGAAGGCTGTGAACTTCTTACTTCCTTCTTCTATCTTAATCTGGTAAAATCCAGATTTGRAATCAAATTTAGAGAACACATTTGCATTCTTAATGCAATTTACCAAATGTTCTCTGCTTGGGATATAATATCCGTCGAATTCCAAGATATTATTGATTCCTTTGTAATTAATCACCAATCTTGYTTTTCCTCTTTTTATTTCTCCATGGTTGCGGACCAAGAATCCTGGGCTACTGTATGGAGAGACACCGGCTTCAATCAACTTAAGGTCTATGTGTTCCTTAAGTATTTATTGCATATCCTTCCGATCTTCTTGATTCATCAGGATAGGCTTATATCTTATAAACTCATTCTCTTTTCTAGTTTTCACCTGTAAAGATGCTCTGAGCTCATTCTTGTCCCACCATGCTAGAGGATCTTCGTTGAAATTCTTCTGAATTTTTCTTTTGATGTCCTCCAGTGAGATTTGCTCTTCCATGGTAGTGTCTAGTTGTGCCTTTGTGTCTAGGCTGGATTTGAGGAGTTCAATCGTTTGTGATTTAATCCTCTCTTCCTTTCAGCCACCTAGGCTCTCATTCCGTAGTCGGATAATTGCTTCTTCATACCTTCTTCGATCTTTCATTTTTGGGTGTCGAAGTTTTCCTTCATCACCACGCTTGCTGCAAAAATTGATTGGCATTTTTCTGTGGAATGATTTCTTAATCGTTGAACTATGACTTTATGATCACAAGGTGTTGTGAAAATAATTCTTCTAGTCTCGTTTTCTTGCGTAAACCTTTTGAATGTCTGTAGGAAATTGTTTCCTAACAGAATGTCCGCTCCCGTATCATGGAAATAAATGGGTGGAGTTTTAACTTTATACAATGGGGTACCATTTGCTCCTCCTATCATCATTTCCGCTTGCTTGATTCTTCTTTTAAGGACTATGATCCTTTTAGAGAAGTCTCTTCCCGCTATTGGAGACAATTCTTCTTCCATTTCTTTGGGGAAGACCTCCGGTTTAGCCGTGCAGATTCCTGCGCCCGAATCAATGTAGGCTGCAAAATATTCTGCACGATATCTTGAATATATCATTCCAACGAGAATGTAAATGGAGAATGGGCTGGTGCTCATTTAATTCTATATCTTTTTTCGCCCACTGTAAACTCCATTCCATCTCTTAATCTTTCCCAAGGTTTATGATCCTCGAGAAACTCTATCCCTAGAGTTAGTTTCTCCGGGACTTTCCCTGCACTTCCTTCAACGATTGTTTCAATTTCTCTAATTTCGAAAACTCCTTGATATCTTCCCAGGGAAGGTTGTTGTAAGTGATACAGTGCATCACAAGGGAAGATGTTATCCTTTTGAGTGATGACGAACATTACTTCCACACCTCTCCATCCTTCTGGGTACTTTAATTCTCCATTAGTTTTGAATACTTCAGGAGTTCGTGTGATTTGGCTGGTTCTTGGACCTTCCCACTGAAATCCGCTGATCATTCGGTCTTGTTGGAAAGACATTCTTCTCGGCTCGATCATGAGGTTCTTTCCTTTGTTAAGAACCGGGCGATCTTGTATTCACATATCAATCTCTCTTATTGTTGGATATTGCATGATCTCTGGTAAGACTGCCTTTGCGACGTCATCAAAGATCCTTGGTATTTCTATGAAGTCTATTCTCAAGAATACTTCTGAATGATGAGTATTCGAGAGCGCATAGAAAATCTTGTATGTGATTGAGTAGGGCCTATTTCCCTCCGTCATCAGGTCTGGTCTTTTGAAGTCTTGATGAAGGGTAAGAACTCTACTGAAGTCTCGATCTGCCAGATTATACGCAATTTGTGGGTAGACATTGAATGCTAGTTTTCCTGCGTATAAGTTTCCTGTGATTGCTCCCAGATAAGAATCTTTTAGATTTGAAATTCTTTTATCAAAGAGGGCTAGATTTAATGGCGAATCAACTCCTTCTTTGAAAGTTGATTTTATAATTACTCGGATGGATCCGATGTGGATCCACGAGAGTGTATTTGCCATTTCTCTCCTGAGTGTGTTTTTAATCTCCTGGATTTCTCGGTAAGGGATTAGCTGCATCTCGATCTGGTTTCCCGTGTATTCCGTTGGTATTGCGAACTCTCCCGTGGAAACCCTATGGATGATTTGGTGTTTTCGGTTTTTTAAATCCTTCATACATCTGGAGCTTTGGATCTTCTTTCATTATTCTCATAAGAGTCTTATGAGAAACCGTTGTATGTGAGAGGAATCCCGACATATCCTCTTTAACCACTTGTTGAAGAAACTCCTCTTCACTTTGATTCTGAATATGATTCATTTCCATCTTCAGAGTATATTTCTTCCTCATAGATGCTTTCATCTGAGGGTATAACCTCAAATTGATACACCTGCACTAGGTTTTGGTAATAGACAGCTTCTTCAAACTCTTGAGTTGTCTCGAACTGTCTAACTCCTCTTCTTTGATTCTCAGGGCAGTCAGTAGAAATATGCCCTTTGACTCCGCACGTCCAGCAGTTGCAACCTTTAAAACTTTCATTGGCCCTGGTATGAGCTCGTCTGAAAGTTCTCTCTGTCGGCGCCCTACTGGTGCTTCCTTGGCTTGTGTATGAGCCTCAGCTTCGACTTGGCCCTGCCCTTTGTCCTGATTTATAGTTTTTAGCCTTTTGTTTTGACTAGAACCTTCTTGGTTTCCAAGGAAACCTTTTCTTGTTACTTCGAGCATAAGGGTGATTTCTTTCTTTCTTCCGCTTATGTCTCTGTCGTTGACCTCCCACTATTGTTGGGATGTCATTCTCGGCACAACATAGGGGAACTGATTTATTAATTCCCCTTAGTTTCTTGTAATTTTTATGGAGTGCCGCCTGGTGGCACCATTCTGCTAATTTTGCTTTTAGGAACGACATCCTTCTAGCGACCGTATCCATGTCGGTTGCTGGCTTGTACTCTTGGATCAACATTTCTCTCCACGGACTTGGTATTTTCGCAAAGAAAAGTTGAGCCGCATCTCCATCATTCACCTTAGATTTCCACCGGTATTCGGTAAATAGTTGGATATATTCATCCACATGACAAATATCGCGTAACTCAAGGCAATAAAGGGCTTGTCGATATTTTTTCTGTTTTTCTTCTTCCATACCCTCAAAATACCCTGTGCCGATAAAGTGGATTTTGAATAGTTTGGCCATATTATCGACGATTCCTTTTAGTGATTCTCTAGATATAACTTCTAGTTTTATATCCTCTCTTATTAAGTCCCACGCGATCTTTACAGATCCTTCAGGGCTCATTTCAAGAAGTAAAATGAACCCTTCCTTCTCTAAACCGAGAGTTCCGGCTGCGATTCGCATTGCTGATGCCCAATCATCTATCAGTATTTCTCGGTTCTTGAAGTCTGGAACATACAAATTTAACATTAGCCCATATGGATGTATGAGATCCAGTTGAGACTTCCCTTATGGTGTGTTGAGAATATTGGGCCTCCGTGAACATTGCCTGGTGCCTACTATATCTGTAGGATCTCCTTTTATGGTGAAATCCCAGACATGTGGCATTGGTGCATCAGGCGCTGGTTCATGTGAAGCAGAACTTTCGCCTTGATGAAAACTCGTTGGTGTTGGTGCAGGAGTACTTCTTGGTACTAAGGTCGAAGAATCTCCTGAGTTCATTTTTAGATCTACAATACCTAATCCCGTGAAGGATTCGATAAGGTCATGTAGATCCTCCATGTTGGTTTTTTCCATTACTTCTTGGGTTGTGATGGAACTCCCTTGATTATTGCCATCATCCTCTCTTCTTCCGTCGGTTGTCGTGTAACCTCAGTCGGTTTCCCCTTTTGATGTAGAAGGGGTTCCGTTCCGAAAGTTATACGTCTTTTTCCTTCGGATGTGCTTGGCTTGGCATCAAGGGCTTTGACTCGCCTTTGATCATCAATTAGAATTTCTCGCGTTTCCTTTTGATTTTCAACCATTTCTTTCATCTGCACCTGGATATGGTGGTAGATGTCTTGTATCGTCCTTTGGATTTCTCTAAGATTCTTAGAGGAATTGGCTACCTCACTGCAATTGGAACTATTGATGGGATTCATGAGTTGTATCCCTATGGTACTTGAGATCCGTCTTCAATATCTGATTTAACCAAAGGTAACTCAGATGATACGTCTTTTGTTTCTTGCATTGTAGCAAGGATTCTCTGTCGGCTCTTGCGAGTCTTTGTGCAACATATTGGTTATCCCAATATGCTACTTTCTCTTTGTGGTCTAACTCGTATATTTCCAATACTTGGAAATATTGCCTGAAATGAATACATCTCGAACACTTGTTCGGATCCATTTTTAGAGATAAATCTCCTCACCAAAAGTTAATTACACAATTATAATAAATTTTCTTAAGTTCTTAATAAACCTAGGCTCTGATAGCATTTTGTGGGGTCGTGGTAGTATTTTCAAATTTCTGGGGCCTTTAAAGCATTTTTCCTTCTTATTTTATAAGTAAGGGTATTTTAGCCTTTTTCTCCTCAATAATGGGTATAAAACATCTTTTGTTCATCTATGGGTTTAAAAGACTATTGCTTTTCAAAATTGGGTATTTTTTATGAATTTGCCTATATATATATATATATATATATATATGTAGATTATGCAAATTTAATGTATATTTAATATTAAAAAAGAAAAGTTTAGGCTTCACTTTTGTCATACTTACACACATTGATTAACATATTGTAATGTGCTTCTATACTCGATGTAAAACTAAATTTTAATATACATTAAAAAGAAATCTTGCACTTAAAAGATAAGTCTCCAAAAGAAGCTAGCCCGGTGAATGATATCTTGGGCGTACTTCTATATAGGTAAAAACAAACCATTAGCATGAGACGACACGGTGATGCCAAAAGAATAATGTAAAGGGCCTAAGTCCTTTATTGAAAACTACGAACTTAACCGAGAAATGAACTCATACAACAATGAGACAAAGGAGGCGGTTAAGATGATGTCGTCGACATAGAGGAGAAGAAATACCATTCGATAAATCTCCTATTCCAAGCCTGAGGAGCTTGCTTTAATCCATATAAAGACTTTTTCAGCAGACATACATGATCCAGATGCGCAGTTGATTAGAGTAGATTTGTCCTTATTTTTATTAGCTTTTTAGTTCATTTTTTATTTGTTTTTGGTATAAGTTGGACGATTGAAGCTTAATCTCATATTTTTATAATTCCGGCTTATTTTACCGCATTTTGATCGTAATTGATGCAAGTAGGTGATATTTAGTTGTTTTTCACCTTACAGCTAAGTAACCAGAAGAGTTTAACGCGTAATAGACGAGGTTCGATGTTCAAGAAGTGAAGAACAAGCTTTCCGGTGAAAGAGTAGCAAAAGATCGAGAATTGGAGACAGACGCGCAGTCGCGTCGACTGACGCGACCGTCAACGCACCGTCGACGCGAGCCATGTCAGCGAGTCATGACCGCGTCAGTCGACGCTCCGTCGATGCAACTTGTTGAAGCGTCGATGTCGACGCACACCGTCGACGCACCTGCCCAGCCGACGCGCACACCTGCCGACCAAGTCTGCCGAGACCCGCCGAGCGCCAGCACGCGTCAGTCGACGCTCCGTCGACGCACCATCGACGCGACGGCCCAGAATTCGGATTTTAGGGTTTCTTGTGCGCTAAGACTTCTAATATCTATAAAAACCCTCCTTATTTCGGATTTTGAGAAGAACACACGACCCCCTAGGGTATTTTAACTGAAAATAACAATAATCCCACATCTCATAACGATATTTGAAGACGGAGATCAAGGATCGAAGAACAACGCGTCCAAAACGTCGAATTCGAGTTCGGGATTCATTCTCCGCCCAAGATCAACGTTCAACCTCCAGAATAGCTGGAGCTTTTTACTGCTTTTAGTAGTTCAAATAAGTACTCTAAACTCTTAGTTAATTTAGTAGTTAATTTCTAGTTTAATTGTTAGTTTAATTCTTAGTTAATTGCTTAGTTAATGCTAGAACTAGTTTACTTAGTTAAATCGTTTCATGTTTGGATATTGGTTTAATTTAGTTTATTTACGCGAGTTGATTTATTCTTAGTTATTCGTTAATATTAGATTCATATGATACATTGCTTAGAGATAATTTATTATATTCATGCTGTTAGATTAGTTGCTATTAGTTCTTAGTTCTTGAGTTCAAGTATTTTAATTATCGCTCGTAGTTGATAATTTAGTTAGAATAATTAGTTTAAATAGGTTTAGTTTAATTATTGCTTTAGTTATAATGATCAATTTAAAATCTTTTAAAACCCCAATTGTATATGTATTTTATTTTAGTTCGTAAATTGAGAAAAACATCCGAAAGACCGAACAGTTGTTTCCTCGAGAGATATGACTCGAGTCAAACTCATCACCCTACAGTTACTTCGTACACTTGTGAGCAAACTGACGTGTTTTAAATTAATTTACTAAAAAGGGGTGCACAAAAGTTTGAGTCAAAAATTTGGCGCCGTTGCCGGGGAAGCAACGAGTAGGAATTAAGGATGTTTTTCATTTTATTTTATATTTCATCGTTATTTGTATAATTGCACTTGGTTTGGATTTTTGCCACTTGGTACATTGATGCGTTTTTGAGTGTATGCAAGGTAGACGATCACTTCGACATGATCTTGCGCCATTCTTCGACAACATCCACCGCACACGTCCAACGAGACCAAGACCCGAACCAGTTTTCGAGAGCGATTCTTCTTTAGATACGAATTTTGTGTGTGACGAGATTCCAAAATCCATGGCGGGACAATCTAGTCATGGAAGCGGACACGATGAGTTGTTGGAAGCACTAGACAATGAGCTACCTTTCCAAAGTCATCGGGGAGAGTATGGAAGCAAGCCATGATACCTTGGAGGTCACAATCAACCACCAAACAATCAAACCCCGCCACAACTACGACAAGGAAATAGAGGAAGGAACGCTCAACATGACGAAGAAGTACATGAAGGTTATCTTGAAGGACCGATCCCAAGACGAGAGTTTGTAGATGAATGGTTCAATGACCAAGATTACGAAGGAAATTATGAGGCTGCCTATCACCGAGAGAGAGCACCGAGATGCCCCCGAGCGCCTCGACAACGAGATTTGGCACGCCCGAAGGTTGGGCTTTATGGGTCTGCAATTGTTCTTGGCCCGACTGCAAGGGAAGTAGAGATTAAACTGCATCAGATTAATTTACTTCCGACTTTTCACGAAAATGCCCACGAAGACCCTTTAGCGTTTTTGAACTACTTTATCGATGAAGTGGGCAGATTTGTAGGTCATGGCTTAAACCGGGAGGAGATGCAAATGATTTTTTTCCCTTATAGCATGAAGGACAAGGCGAAGACATGGTTACTGTCCTTAAAACCAAGGTCATTAAATGATTGGGAGATGATAAGCGAGAAGTTCCTAAATCAATACTATTCGACACAAACAACGGGGCAAATTCGGAGGCAGATTGCTAACTTCGAACAAGTGGAGGGAGAATTATTTCATGAYACATGGGAGCGTTACAAATCACTCTTACAAGCATACCCCCATCATAGCTATTCCCCCGAGATAATTAATCAGTTTTTCTTTGATGGDRTYTSYRRCATGGGGAAGAGCCAAGTTGAAATAGCAGCAGGAGGAGATTTTGGTGATTTAACGGCCCGCGAGGCAAAACGAGTATTGGAGAAACTGAGTGAAAAATCTAGAGAACCAACTCTCGGCCTCGTAAATTGAAAGTTAATGAGATTTCCATCCCTGATCCTGACTTAGATGATGGCAAATTAGTAAAAGCAAAGTGCGAATAGATATTATAGGAGAAATTGGCAGTTTGGAAGGCCGAGCGGGCAAGCAAGGCCTCATCAAAGAAGACTAATGTGATATGTCACCAATGCGGATCCCCCGAACATTTAGAAGATATGTGCCCGTTCAACAACGAACAACGAGGGGACGTCAACGCCATCCAGCACTATTCGAATCAACAACATTCGGGGCAGAGACCACCACACATGCAAACACCTGCTACAGTTCAGTCGACTGATCAACTTTTAGTCTGGCAACAGAACCAAGTTTCCGAAACTATTCGGAACCGAGACGGCCTCACACATGTTCAGGAGTAAATGAAGGGAGTTCGAGACGATATGAAAGAACTGAGAACGATGATGGCTGAAATGGCCAAAAGCACTCTTGAAAATTCGTCAGAACTAAGAAGATTGGAGTTAATGGTAGGACAATTGGCAACTGACATGGCATCATTGAAAAAGGAGAAAAATACTCTTCCAAGCCAAACGGAACAAGCCTCGGCTATTCATGTTCTGAGAAGTGGGAAAGAAGTGGATAACTGCATCGAGCTAGGAAAGGAGGGAGACAAGGAAAAGACCGAGACCCAACCTTCGGGAGCAGTGAAGAAAAAGAAATCGACAGCAACTGAAGACCCCATCGATTCCTTAAATTCGCCGCCCAAGAAGTTGGCTTTTTATGATCATGTTCCCTTCCCAATTCGCCTACGTCCAGCAAAGGAGAATAAGAGATTCATGGAGCTATATAATTTATTGAAAAATTTCAATATTAACCTCCCCCTGATAGAGGTGATAAAGACAATGCCAGCGTTTGTGAAGTTTTTCAAGGAGCTAGCTTTAAGGGAAAGGCATTTGGCTACAAATCAGCCTGTAGCTTTGATAAGAGAGGTGAGTGATATGTTTAAGCAACCATTGCCACCTAAAGAGAAGGACCCCAGGAGTTTTTGTATAACTATCTCTCTCGGTAATGGAAAAACGGCAAGAGGGATGCTCGGTCTTGGCGCTAGCATAAATTTGATGCCCCATTCGATTTACAAGGAATTTGGCCTAGGACCACTGAAGCCGACCACGATGAAATTATAATTGGCGGATAGGACGATCAGGCTACCCTTGGGGATTGTGGAGGATTTCTTAGTGCAAGTAGGCAAGCTAGTAGTGCCGGTCTATTTTGTCATTATGGATGTTGGTGACGTACAAAGCGAGAACCGAGAACACACCATTTTGTTAGGACGCCCATTCATGTCTACAACGCTTACGGTGATCGATGTAAACGAGGGGAGGGTGACTATGACCGTATTGGGAGAAACGGTGACGTTTTCACTTCAAGATTTTCACAAGAGTCCTGCATCGTCTGTTAAGAACGATTGTTCTACTATTGATTTATTAGATTCTTGCGCGAATGAGCTCTTGAACATTGGCACGATTGAAGAGTTTGATAAAGTAGAGGCATTTGATGATGGATTGCCCATGCGGTTTGACGTACCTCAAAATGAGCCAAAAAAGGAGTTGAGACCACAACGAGATCGTTCGAAGTTTGAGCAAAGAGAAGAGACGAGGCCACCACATATTCGTCCAAGAAGTGTTTCCCTCGACCCCTACAAGAATTTTAAACGTACGAAGAAAAAGGGCGAGGCCAATAGCAAGGATTGGACGACGAAGAAGAAGAAGTTAGATGATTTGAGGTTCAAGGTTGGTCAACTAGTGCTGTATAATTCCGATCGTAAGTTTAGTCCAACCAATTTTGAAGTTGCATGGAGTGGACCATTTTTAATGAAGGAGATGGATGAGTATGGTGTAGCAACACTGTACGATGAGAGTGAGAAATCAAGATTCCAAGTCCACAAGTATCGACTTAAGCCTTATTACGAGAAATGTATGAAGAGTCAAGATAGGAGCAAGAAGGAGTTCGTGGACCCACCCCGAGCTAGAAATTGATCGAGTAATTGCGTCAAGCATATGACGTTAAATGTTGCGCTTCTTGGGAGGCAACCCAAGCGTTAGTTAGTTTATGTTTTATTTTATTTATGTCTTTTTATATTGTGTCAATTGCCGTGGTACGTTTATTTGTGTGTTGATGTGCAGAAAATACGATAAATCGCCTATTCTGGACAACGGTTATACAGCGGAAGGTCGCTACCGCAAGGCCTTACCGCTAGTTCCACTCGAGGCGTTAATGATGACGATCAACCACTCAACCTACCGCTTAATGCAGCAATCATGGATTACGATAATTTCGTCAATCGAGGTCGCAATCCGACCCGAGTTAGCCGCAGTCCGGCAACCTTTGGATGAGCTGCAACCCAGCCATTTACGATGTTGGCCGCAATCCGGCCGTTTCAAATCCAAAAAGACGTGCCACCGAGCACTTGCGCATCGCAATTGATCACAATCTTGTTTTGTTTGTTTGTTTTTATTTGTAGGTTTATTCGGGACGATCTAGTCACGCGATCTAAGACGAAGGATAATTGCACATGCGTTTTTAGAGAGACTCGACCATCGAATTTTCAGGGATGTTTTCTTATCTCCCATATTCTTATTTTCTTTAATAACAATCAGGAGATTGCCAAGTTTTTGGGGAGGGGGGTGGTTGAGTATTGAGTATGATTGAAAATTGTGTGCAATTTGATGTCTTTGTTTTGAAATGCTTATTTTTGATGTGATTGATCGCTATTTCTACGCTTAATTGTGTTTGTATGGCTTGCCTGTCGGAGTTGACTATGTATGATTACTTGTTTTCGTCTTTGAGCGTGCATAAGTGCATAATTTTTCGAAATTTATTATTATATATTGTAAAATGGTACCTGGACGCAATCGATTTCGCAAAACCTTAAAAGCAGCGTCAATTCTAAATTTTTCATGCAAAAAGCCAGTGAGTAGTCTGAGTGTTTATCATCATTGCATGTACGTAAATAAGTTTCATTTTTAATATCTCTCTGAAACCGTTGTGTGTAGTCGGCTTTGAACATGAAGTTAAGGCACATATAAAAACTTATTCCGGCCATATCCATATATTTTTAGCCACTATAAATTCCGAATGAGCCAGTCATAGCCAAATAATCCCTTTCCTTTAGCCACGAGTGTTTTGAGACCCTACAACCCATTAAAAGCGTGTGGTAGGTGTTCGTTATTTTAGTGGTTATTAGTTTTGGGATATCTTATTAGGGATTTATAAATTTTGTAATTTTGGACCACCATCTAAAAAAAAAGAAAAAATAAAAAAAAGAAAGGAACCCCATAAAAAGAATAAACGGGGGAAAAATAAAAAAATGATAAGAAATATGGTGGGTCTTGTGTTAGTAATTGCCTACGCGCTTATAAAGGCCTGAATTTTAATTGTTTATTTTATAAAGCCTATTGTTTAGAAGGCAAGAGTTGTGTAAGAAGCATGATTTAAGCTTCGATTGTACTTAAGTGGTTTGAGCATTCAGTCGGTTTACGAGTTTTGAGTTGAGGAATAGCCAATATTTAAAGGCTACGTTATGAGAGTTAAGTGAGGGTTTTATATTTGAGCGAGGTGAAGCAATTTGATTCTCGATTAGATTAGGTTGAGTGAGCGATTAGCCACACGACTTATATATTCTCAGTAAAGGTCTTTACGGGTTGTAATGTAAGGCTCTTTGGACGGGTATG